>JAUJPO010013347.1:0-19900 GCA_032270745.1 Tiaropsis multicirrata | reverse complement strand
GAGATCCAAAAGTAACAACAACCTAGAGGATTTCGATCTCGCGAATAACGCATCAATCATTGGAAGAATGAACTGTTAAACAATGAACATTGAACATTTTATCATTTATGTTACGTAGAAGTAATTGATATTAGGAGATTAGTTTTGTTAATTTTTGACGTTTAACTACATCTCAAAAAAGAAGACTTAAAAAGGAAAATGTGGCAACATATTTTTCTTTACTATCTTGGGATATCTTGATCATGAAAAAGATTTCCCAAAAATCTTCGGCTAAGGGGACTTGGGACTCTTAGAAGCTGACTAATGTCTGTTTTATTTTTCGTAAATCTTTGTATCTAAATCATTTTCTCTCCGAAATTAGGCTGATCAGATGTAGAATTTCATAAGCTCTCTGAAAATACATACTTTTATTATATAACTGTTACGTCATCACGAGTTATCGATGAAAAGATCAAAAGCTTCAAAAATTTATTCCAAAGGTGATGACATACCTTTAATGAAGAAAAATGACCATAAAAATAATCAATGTTTTTTGGTTAAATCTCAAACTTTTCGTCGGAACTTCATTTCAACAAACTCAGGTTGAGAAGTGGATGACCAACGTATCTCGTTGACATCTTTCGTGAATTTGTATTTCCCGGTCAGAAGGGTGTAATAGCAACTCCTAAACCACCACCCTACTCCGCCCGCTACTGTATTAGAACAAGCTCCCTTTTTCTTCAGATCGTTATCAGAATCGAAAGTTGAGAATTTCATTTTGTAGTGCAACAAGAAAGAGTTTGACCCGGTCAGATGAGTTGCATTCCCAGATACACCTATAAGATCCAAGGTGTATTTGCTTGCCTCATTGCCAAGTCTAAAGAGGCTATATCTGGCATAGACTGATCGCGGCTGTCCTCTCATCTTCATATTAATCAGCAACTCGGAACTTTTCGGTGCAACAGCAGGTTTAGTTAAATCGTAGACAATCTCATTACCAAGCCAGAATTCGCTGGTCAGCTTCCCGAAGCCGTATTTGTAATCTTTCCACGATTGTCGGAAATCAAGCGCTCCATCCTGTCTGCGGAGGTAAATGGTCCAGCCTCCTCCTTGGGTTGTTTGATCGCAATAAACAGGAACCTTCAAACCCACTTTGTATATACCGGTGATGGTGTATCCATTCTGGAGAAACTCCAAACAATCCTGCATCGGTTTGATGGCTGTGCAATCGCAATAACCGCTGTTTCGGATAGGTTTACATGGTAGACAATCACCATACAAACTTTTGAGAAGCGACAAAAATTTCCCATTTGACCTGCATTTCAGTCTGAGCTTTTGTAAATTCGTTATCGATTGGTCGACCAAAAAGTCAACAGTTTCGTTTCTATATGCTGATGTGTAAGGCAACCATAGGAGACAGGCCAAGATGATGGAAATGTGTAATGCGCGCATTGTGCTTTGGCTTCTGTAGAGTTGACCGAGTAAGCGATACCAAACAAATAAAGCAGTACCTACAAGAAAATAAATGTGCACACTGTATTTAAGCCCAATGTCGATATCTTATTGCGTTCAGTTTCTGTAAAGCATACATGAATTTGATCAAAGTCTAGGTTTAACATACATTTAATACAGTATTTGGAATTGGAAATGTCATATTATTATGTTTGCCTTTTTGGCCCTCGTTCTGCCTCGTCCCCAATTATGGGAGAATTCCTTAAAATTTACTCGACCCTATAGATGGATTTCCAATAATGTCAAAAGAGGCTACAGACGACTTTGGAAACGAAAGTTTTAGGGACCTTCTCAAAAATAATAGGCGAATTAATTTGCTCCAATTCGTTCTATGGAACGAATTAATTCGCTGAAATTCGCTTCCTGGAACGAATCAATTCGCTCTTATTCGTTCTATAGAGCGAATTTACTTTTGAAAAGATCCCTTATTTGAAAGATCAGCATAAAAAGTTATAGACAATTTAACAACTTACCAATAACCAAATGAAAATCTTGAGTTTACTTTCACCCAACAAACAAATGTGGTTATCAAAGATTGTCCTAATTATCAAAGCCACTAATTAAAGCCTATATGTATAATCACCATTCGCAAAACAAAAGAATCGAAAACAATATAAAGGTTTTGCCAATTATTAGGTTTTTGGATGATGAGAGGAGCATTTAAACAATGGAGCAGCATTTAAAGTGAAATTACTTTATTTTCCATACGTTTATCATTTGCAATGTCAATGTTTGGCTGCACATTTCGCGGGTACGTAAGTTGTTGGAAAGAAGGAAGGTTGGTTTGTTTTACAAACGTGTTGTTTGTCGATATTTTCTTCATTCTTGATTTTGTCCACGTTTTTCCTTCATTGCCAAATATTAGTTTTAAGCAAAAGCAAAAGAAAACAGGGAAGAATTGAGGAAATTTTGTAGGTCATACATTAAAAAAGTTATACGCCTGATATGCATGAAATTTTTCAATGGGCTTTTCCAGAAAAAATCCCGCAAAAAGTGCAAAAACACGTCAAAAAAAGGGGGTATCAATTTCTTTAGATATTCAACCAGCTCCGACGATGATGTACACAACCACCAGACAGAGCCATCACCCATTTGTTCAACGCTACCCGAGTAAAAATGAGTTGAGTGCACGCGCAACTAAAATTTTGGTGATATAGAAAGGTGCCAAATTTGGGCTTTTTCAGAATGTTCAGAATGTCGATTGATTTTTCTTAACACCATTCCCCCCCCCCCCTGGATAGCTGAAAATTTCAAACCATGGAAATCCTTGGTCTTCAAATGATTACCACCTGAATATCCTAGAATATTGTGGGAATTTATCCTATATCCTATATCCTCAACAGGGGGATATGGATTTTTCTCTGGAAAAGCTAACTTCAAGAGTAAATTATCCGCAATAGATGTTCTAACACTGATCAAATTATTTGAAAAGCCTCTCCAATGAAAAGAAACTTACACAATTTCTTGATGAGATCATCCAGTAGATAAACTTCAGCATATTTCTTTTGATCAAAAATGTTTTTGTAAACACGATTACCACCGAACAGAAAGATATCGGAATCATCAGTGATAGAGCCGTCCGTCAGCTTTGACAAATCCAACTGGGCGCATTGTGCTTCCGCTTCTGCAGGACTGACCAAGTAAGGGATACCAAACAAACGCAGGAGTTCCTACGTTAATAATTAATTTCAGTGTTTTTTTCAGTAATTTATTCGTCTAATAGCAATAGCAACACCCAAGTAAAAAGTATTTTTTTTAATAGAAAAAGCTATAGTAGCTTTATCATTTTGAATAAAGCAACAGCTAGCACCACCCCCATCCCTCCACCGCGGCTGGGAAAGAGTAAAACCTTAAATTCACTGTTGTCAAAGGGATGACAAAGCTTCCAGAAATGAGAGTTAATAACTGTTGCCATGCCATATTAGTTATTGTGGCAAAGTTATTGTGCGATTTCTCAAATCAAATTTCTTAATAAAACTGATAGCATTTTTAACCTTTATATTTTTTATGCACTGAAGATGACATAATGTCGAAAAGCTTTTGCTAAATTTTTAAAATGAAAACTTTGTCGTTTCTTTTTTAAATTTTATCCACAACATATACCTGGCAAAACATTTATAATCAACTTCCGATTTCTTACTTAACTCAAGTGAGAGACAAAAGTGGTTATTATTTTGAGAGTTTTGAGTCATTCGAGATGTTAGCCAATATCCTGTCAACAAGTCATATTAATTCTCATGGTTTGAAAAATAAATACATACATCAAAAGCGGTATATGGGTTAATTGAAAATTATAATTAGATTGGATAACGGAAATTATGCCTAAATGTACTTTTCCGACGTTACATCAAATCCGGGTTACATGTCACAGTTGCTACTATCATTTTCGTTTTCGTGTCCATAATTTATATATTGCATTAGTATGAGATTTCCTCCTAATCAATCCTCGCCAATAGCAATTTGGTTGTGTGCTTAATCCTATAAATGTTTTGTCTAGGATACCAATAATGGCTGATGTCTCATTTAGTAAATGCCTCAACGATTAGCATTTATTGTGGTTCTTGTCTAACTTGAAACAAAATTTCCACAAAGGTTCTATAATACGCCAATCACTATTGCCTATAGAAAACTTTTGCAAGCGACTATCAAAGTAAATATTCACCAGAGCAACTTCAAGCCACTTGGTGATGGCTTTCACTCGAGCTGTTGTTGTGTGTTCTTTCGATTTCTTCTGTTTGGCGTTGAGTATAGTTGAGATGACTTTCAACGAGACTGCATTGAATTGGTCAACTGTAAGCTTTATTGATTGCGCTTTGGAACCTTTTGAGGCGTCACGTTTCCCCCAAAACGAGGCCATGCACTCACGTGGTACAACTCGTTGGAAAAGTTCCTGTAGACGAGAGGAATGATATTTAGTTTCAAAATATGTTCTCTCTCTGTATTATATCATTTTACATTTAAATGAGAAAAAGAAAGAGGATTTTTTAAGATACTAATTTTGTAGGCAATACGTCACCTTTAAGCCCTCAATCAGAACTTACAAATTAAATTTCTAAAGATTTCAGCCGGTGAATAAAAAAAAACTTCCGCCCTTCAATCGAGATTGGAGAGTTCTGATCAAAGTATTCTTTTCATGACATGACATCCATTAAATAATCCTTTTTACGGAAACTTCCCAAAAGCAGGATGTTTCCATATTATAGATTACGTCACAGCATTACGTCACAGCACGAATTCATGATATTCATCATGCAATCTTTTTTTTACGGGCGGAGGCGCCCTAAAAAGCCGGGCGTTTGCCACAAATTTTGACTTTTCAACAATAAAAATAGTGGCAAACATAGAAGGTATACCATACTCACAGCATCAATAAGGGTCAGTTGAATAGCCACAAGTTCTGAAGGAAAACTGAAGATATCGAGTGAGTCGATATATCCATCGATAAAATCGCTTCTCGTTTCGCAAGTACAACCAATCACTGTCATACACGAACAGAATTTAAACATCAATGGCTCTATAAGAGAAAAATGAACAAGAAATTTAACAATTTTTGTCCAGATTTCGAAAAATTAGTCTGCAGGTCTGCAGAGAATTATCCAAACAGGATTCTCATTGGCGAAGCTCCCACATTGCGTCAGTTTTTTTTGAGGAGAGAAGCTACATCCCAGCAGTCACAGAACCTTATTCCAACATTGTTTCATCGTACAAATAACGTTCTGACGTTGAAACAACGTTCCGTAGGAGTCGAAATCTTGGAACCTCCAAAACCTTCATTACATCTTTTTTACTTAGGTAGACTGGAGAGAATAAGTAAGCTGTTTTGTTTTGGGCAAAAAATATACTAACTCTCATCATTGAAAGGGCTGACAGTCAGCGTATTTAGTTTCCCATCGCAAAGCATCCATAATTTTGTCACCACTGGTATATGTTTACGTTGGGCGGTAAAATGAATAAGGGCGTTCAGCGAGGCGTATTCGGGCGGTTCATCAAAATCACGTGGGTATTGCTCGATCCAGATTGTAACTACGGAACATATCCGCCTGAAAAACGGATAAAAAATAATTAATTTTGTGAAAAAATCATTAAGGAATTTGAGACCACGTCGTTCTTTAGTACAGAAGTCTCCAAAAATCGCTTGAATAAAAGAGGCATTTTTGCCTAGATGCTTCGTTCGCCAAACTCGGTTAAGCAGCAGGTTGTTTTAGCGTCGAAACGAGGTTGCTCTAACGTTAGAACGTTATTTGTACGTTGAAAGAACAACGTTGAACGTCACGTGTCTGCTGGGAACCATCGAAAAGAAAAGCACACACACACACACACGCCTACATCTTTTAATCAAAAGCATGGTAACTTTTATTACACATTGTAAGTGGGAAGATTGACCAAAGCCTGTATTGGACCTTTCTAATGTCACGCCCGCAAGACTAGTAATTAATAAATGGCGTAAGTTTTCCTTATCCACTTATCCACGCCGCGCAGCTATAACCCCTTTTTCAATGAAATGACTATCAATAATATTAGACAACAATTGGCTTAAGAATAAATTAATCTATTCGCGATTGGTTAAATACGTAATCTTTTCTAAATTTCAACAGAAAAAATGAGACTGGCTTAAAAGGGGTCCTTAGAGTAAGGTATATCACGAAAAATAAATGGAACTCATTTCCCTCAAAATTTAAGGATTTCCAAAGTTTACACATCAGCATCAGAATTAACATCAACAAAATAATTACAAATGACTGCTTAAAGTTATGTAACCAAAATATTATGACATTTTGAATTACTTCCGTCAGCGGGGGTAATTATTGACGTTTTAAATGTCGTTAAAAATATGAAAGTTTACGACCTTATCACACCACACCACAAACGAGGAGTAATCTCAGTTACAGTACACAACAAACGGAGAACTTTGTTAGTTTTTCTTTAAAATCTCATATTATCCTTTTAAGTCCACTTTACCGAAATAATGTGCATAACGTACATTTTTATTTTGAAATTTGGCCTCTTCAATTTTTACTGTTAGAGGAATAAAAATCTTGTTCTGGCCGCCCACAACGAGAGTAACAACGAGATAATTGAAGTTATCCCCCGATTAATACAATCTCGTTTTTAACTCAGTCAGCTCATAAGGGAAATAATTTGCAGAAATTTCAAAACTCGTTACCACATAGCAAACATATGCTTCCATTTGCAATTTGAAGTTAGAAAAAAACTAAATACGGTAAAGTTGATAGCAATCCATCGCGAAGAAACGTAAAACACGCAACGCCGTGTATTATTAAACGATGAACACGAGGTATATACTCTGCCATCGAGGGTCCTATCGGACATCCAATTTCCTATTCTCGCCTGTGAGAATCTATTTACGCCGCATGTGCTCCATATAGCTATTAAAATAGCATCGTTAGAGGAAACCAAGAAATATTGATGAACTAAAAATTGGTCGCACTTTTCGTTCTTCAAAGGAAGGAAACATGAAAGGCTTTGAAAGCTGTTATAACACACAGACGAGCAAAGGAAAAAGCGTGTATTTATAAAGTATTTTAGTGGGAAGGCCAATTAGAACGAACGTTATTAAAAACATATACAAAATATTGATGCTTGCAGTAAAAACCTTTGTTTGTTCAGTACATTTCGTACTGTTCGATTATCGAGGCCCCCAGTCACTCCTCAATTCACGCATTCACGCGATTTGTTTTCGAAATTCACGCATTCACTAGGCTTCTTCTCATGCTCTAACGAAAAAGTTTCTTATAGGAGATAGGTCTGCCGAATCAGACTACGCATTCACGCAACGAAAAAGCCTTTTCGCGCAATCATGCAAACTGCTTGGGGCCTCATTATCAGGTTTCTCTAATAAGAAGAGACAATCTTTGTAAATTAACGAAAATATTTGTCGACTGGTTTCTTTATATGATAAACGGAAATGATAATAAATTGGAATATGCAATGTGATTTATAGAGAAACTTGACCACATTACAGATATGGAAATCAAATTAAAAAAAAGAAGACAAAATGTAAAAGATACCGCAAACACAGGTTATGCAATAAAATGTAACTTAATGCCTTCTCTTAGTGTAATGAGACGTTTGTAAAGGTTTGAAATAAAAATGTCTGAGCTTTCCTGTCCGCCATTTTCATTGAGATAGATCAACACAAGAGTTCCAGGTTAAACCAACAATGTATTACACCATTACATTATAGACTGTCCCCCGCAGGTTTTTATAGACAAAATTACGTTGTGTTAATAGAAGCTAAACACTCGTCCCCAGGACTTAACCTCACGCAAAAAATTCCAGGCGAAAATATTTTCGCAAATTTTAATACTTGTACAATCTTGAAAAAAAGTACAGCCGCTAAACTCAAAGTAGCAGGTAAATTGAATTGTGCTGTAAGTCACTGGGAGCTGACGACAGGTGTAACCCCTCCACCTCAGTCTAAATCCACCCGCGCTAGCGAAAGAGACTCTTCCGCTTTATGTCTGAAACCGACACTAGGTCTCCCCGATGAACTTACTTATTAAAGTAACACAGCGTGAAAGTTCAAGGTGTTGTCATTACGTATATATACCAAAATAGCAATCCATCGCGAAGAAACGTAAAACACGCAACGCCGTGTATTAATAAACGAAAAACACGAGGTATATGCTCTGCCATAGAGGGTCCTATCGGACATCCAATATTTACATTTCCATTACAACCTAATATCAAAGTAGCTGGTTCGTTTAGTTTGCTTTTAATTTTAGCTTTATATGTTGAACGGACTTCGATAGGGATTCGATCAACAGAGTTTCACATAAACACCGTTCCAAATCCCGCCCACAGTAGCCTCCACCCTACCTAAAAAGTCCGTATTTATTTTCCAATCCAGCAAGAAAAATATTTTTAACATATGAATGATTACCTTATAACACCTTCTCTGTCTTTCACTGATTCTGTTATACTTGTCTCGAAATATTCAAACCTGAAACAAAAAAAAATAATTTTGAGAGAATTTTCAAGAAAAGATGTGCGAAATCGTCGCCGACACCGAATACTTCCTCAGTGGGCGCGGAACGTTGTTTCGGACGTCCAAACAACGATATTCTAACGTCAGAAAGTTATTTGGATGTTGAAACAATTTTAAAATAATAATGATTTGTCTATTGGGTCGAATCAGAATCCACGACAGACGGCGCATATCGGACCAACAACAGAGGCTGACATAGAAGGTAGTCAGATATCTTGACGGAGAGTGTCGACTTCCATATAAGGAATACGAGCAAAATCAACACACTCCGTCAATACTTTTGAGAACCTTCTGCATCCGCCACTGCGATACTACACCAAATTAAAGATAAGAACCTTTAACATTGAACTTTTCCACTGATGAAATGGATAGTTCTGATCTGAACTTTATACGTTAAAACCTTTTAGTTTGTTTTAATACTCAGAATTTCACGTCCGTAAAGGAATATTATTTATACAAATATTTTAAAATCTCACGGATCCAAGTAATGCTACAATGGCTACAATGGTAGTACTCTGCGCATGTGCATTTATCAGGCTGAGTAAAAAATGTCTCACAAGGATAAAATAAATTTCCCTTTTTATACCTTTTCAGTAGCAAATCAACAACAGCTTTCGTCGTCGTAAAACTCTTATATGTGCATAGAAAGGCCAGAAAAAAGCCTGGGTCGAATTCAGACACTTCCAGTGAGACGGGGGTTAAATGTTCGACAAGTTTTTCTAGAGTTCCAGCCTTCATTTGCTTGACTTTGACCATTTCCCATTGTTTGCAAATGTTATCATTTTGTGTGAGGTCTTGTGGAGTGTTTGATTTGTAACGTACTTTCTTTAACAAAGTGTTGTATAGCGTACCATCTTCCTCGAGTTCTGTCCAAGGCAAAGCCTAAAAAACAGAAAAGAAAAGAATCAGAATTTGTAATAGCAGTTCAAGCAACAATGTAACCATTTTGTCAGCTCATAATATTTGCATATTATATCTTTTATCCTAGCCACCAGGCTGTCACAAGTCGATATGGGGATATATAAGGCAGTCATCAATATAAGTTCTTGGATAAAGAGATCGGACTAAAGATCTAACCAACCCAGGTCATATGTAAACAAGACATACTTTTACATGTCCTTCTTCGATATTACCTTTTACAAGATTAAATGAAAATGTTATCAATATCTAATCTCTAATCCTTTTTCGCTTAATAAGATTTCAAATTCGATTACCGTGCCAAGAGTAATGTGACACATCGTTTGACAATTTCTATTTTAGTTAAAGGTAGCGCCAGAAAGGGGAAATTCCTTGAACAGTGCTGGAACAGCTACTATAAGCTAAAAAAATTCAATAAATCGTGCTAAAAGGTTTTGCTAAAGGAAACTGCGGTAAATAATATCGCCAATTGATTGTTTTGTTTTGTTTTTGCAGATAGTAATACACAGTAACATGAAAGCTTTTTTAGATTTCCTCTAAAAATGTCCATAATCATAAAGGGGAAACACAAATTTCTTAGAATTCAATAGAAAACTTACAATGTTTTAACAATTTCAAGCTAAATAATTTTGACATTTATATGATAATATCTACCTTGATAAATCTTTTACATTTCAAATCCAGAGACTGATACAAAAGGCACTAAATATCTTTGACGGAGAGTGTTGACTTCCAAATAAGGAAATCAGGAATATGAGCAAAAACAACACTCTCCGCCAAACCTTTTGAGAATTGCCCGTATCCACCACTGGATCTGAGATGCTAAAAGAACCACAATATGAATTTTCCAACCTTCGTCCCTTTTGTTCATGTCTGAGCAAAAACCCATACACCTGTAGATCAAAAGTCTACCCACTAGCTCGAATTTTAGTCTGGATTTATGTAATATTTATTTTTTATAGTATGTATCCAAACACTGGGCTACTTCTCTAGTGGATGGCACATATTAACATTAACCCAACTATACAAAACATGGTAGTTCCCCAAGAGAAATATATACGAAAATCCCCACTCACATTCAGTTTTCTGTTCAAAACAATTTACAAGCCCATAATAAAAGCGTGACTACTATTATCTCAAATTATTATCATATAAATCTTTGATAAGGTTTCATCTCAAAATTTTATGTTTCGACAGAAATAGTGAAGTGCCGGAGGTTTTTGTTTGCTGTTGTCAAAGCGATTGTTGTACTTGTACTTGTAAGAAATTGAAAACATATAGAGCTCCATTCCTTTTCTAGAACCTTCGAAAACTTTTTGAAAATGAGATTTATGTGAGAGATGTTGGAATTAATTTCGGATGGAAGAAAATATGATAATTATAGTAATCCTTAGCTTGGTTCATGTAGAAATATAAGCCTTATATAAAGAATTTCAAATTTTCATAATAATGTTCCTTTGACAAAAATATATTAGCAGATATGGAACAAGATAAAACACGAAAAATGAAAACACAATTCAAAATATTTTCGTTACCGAAATGTTTTGTTTGGAAAATGCATCACATAATAACAACAATATCAAGACGTAACTAGAAATGTTCCGACGCAATACGAAATTGAGTGGGCGGGAAAAGTTGCACATAAGGTGTTATTATGGTGGATACCAAAGATGAAGATTACCCGCCCGAGTTATTCAAAATCAATTAGTATTATTAAATTACCATATTAAATTTATGTCATTAAAACGGGGTTGCCCATGGTAATAATAAAGCTGAAAATTGTCCATAATAAATCGAATTTTTCATTAGAACCTGCATTACATTTAGGAGTTAACGCTTATATAAAAATTCAAAACTGAAAAAAAAACGGTCGTAACTTCAAAAACCTTATAACTGACTGCCATCAAAGAAAAAGAAGACTTTTAAATTCTTTTAAAATAAAAAAAAGATTGATGAACCTAAAGCTAAACAAAAAAAATAATTTTCTTGTCACAAACATTTGTTAGTTATACATTTTAGAGAAATTGGGCTAGGGGACCTGAGAGGATATTGCAAGTATCTCGCTTTCACTGTTTCTTAGTATATAGGTCTTTATTTAACACATCGTGGAAGATAGTTATTAAGGGTTGTATAGTCGTGTTGGGACACTATGTAATTCCCTGATGATAGGAATTTCACCCAGTGAACACAAGACGTTGTTTTGACGTCCATGTGGCGTTTTATGACGTCCATGTGACGTTGTCTGGCAAGATACTGACTTAATTAAAGTATACCAGTATCACTGATTGGTTCTTTGTTAAAAAATATACATAAGCTCCATGAAGAAACACCGGAACGGATCAGCAGAATCACCAACAAAGGAGATAGAGAGGAATTCATTAATTTCCATCTTCAAATTTCCTTATTACAAACACAATGGATTTATTTATTATCCATTGATTAAGTAGCAGATTAATTAAATATGTTACAATCACGTGTTTCAACAATTTCCCGAGAAACGATAAAATATACAAGGAAGAAATTGTAATATTTTAATGATGGATTTACTATTAAATTACTATTTCCTTGAAAAATAATCATAAAAAGGTCTCATTAACTTAAAGGTGCGCTGAAATAAGGCAATGGTACAACTCAATTGTTCTGCTCTATCATATAATGTATCTGCCAAATTGAGCCCATGTCGTTCTTTAGTACAAAAGTCTCTAAAGATCGCTTGAATAAAAGAGACAAATTTTTGTCTCGATGCTTCGTAAAAGACTTTACTACGGAAAACTTCAATGGGCTTAATTTGGCAGCTCCATACCCTACTATTTCAGAGATGGTTGTGATAACTGTCAATTGCAGTCTAGATACATCCTTATCAAAGTCCAAGCTCACCAAACTATCAAGAACTTACTTGATACAAACAGAACTTCTGTTTTTATTACCAGACTGTGATGAATCGACAAATCTGGCACCCAAGGGGGGGAGCACCTGATCTCAAAACTACCGTACGTTCGGACAAAAATTGGGGTTTCAAAATCAGATCCTTACAGTGCAGTGCAAAATTTGCTGAAAACCGACGCCCACAGTGCATTTTTCGGCCGTTTTGTTTTTTCTCAAATTTCCTACCCTTACAGTGCATTTGGGCCAATCTTGGCTTTGTCAGAGCCTCGAAAAACCTTAAGGACCGCATGTCCGGTAGGTCACATACCTCGAGCGGATCTACTAATCACTTCACAACCTTACGACCTTCCAAGTCCAGGAAAATGAAAGGTCGAAGGTGATTGAATGAGGTAAAAAATACCACAATCCAGTTGATAATGCCATGGTTTTTAAAAACATCGTGTTACACTAGGGTTGTAGAAGGAAGAGACACAGCTTTGTTTTATCTTTCAATGTAATTAAATTTCTCTTCTTGATTAAGAAACACGTTCACTTAGAGACATGACCATACGCCATCTTGGCTAAGCTCCAACTGCCTACCCGGGAAAACAAAGGGGAAAACAATACACGCCCAAGACGGGCGTCACAGACGTTCTGTACACCCAAATCACACGGGCGAAAATCGAAATATCCTGTACTATAACATCATAAATTTTATGTTTCTTGAATTTCTATTCAAAATCAGAAGGATGCTCATTTTCGGAATTTGTTGTCTGCTATGATACCTGATGATACCGCAAACATTAGACTATAATATCAGTATATCGCCATTCAGATTAAAACGCAGATTAAGATGGGTTAACTCAAAATCAGAAAGCCGTTTGACTTTTTTTGACAGATCAAGGAGTAATTAGCTATCTATGATGAAATTTACTACTTTATAGACAGTTTCCTTGATGTAGTAAGAAGGTTTATATAGTTTATGAATCAAGCATTTTTAATTCCTATCTGCAGACTGACCGTCTCATATTTCTATTATTATTTTAACCCTTAGATGTCGTGGGACGCACATTTTCGTCCTGAATAGGTATTTTTACCGCACCACAATCCTTTAGCTATAGTTCAAAACCACCTCAATTGAAGTTATATATTAACCAAATGCTTACAAAAAGAGTATAAAAAGAGCTTTCTAATTATACCAAAATCTTTGTCTATCTCTCATGCTACAAGCCTTAACGGTCATTTAAAGTTTGAATTAGTTTTTTTTAACCACTGCGTTTGGCTAAGGGTTAAAAGTTTCTCTCCAGTAATGTACACTATGCTAAGAGAAGAAGAAAGCTAATTTCCAATTTTGATGTAGAAAACCCTCTCTTCTAATTAATTGTTTACAGTGTGAAAAGGTTGCAATAAATAAACGATAACAGGTCGCAATACCAATACCTAATATTTTTTTCTTAAAACAGATCAATAACAACATAAACTCTAAAATGCCAACCATTTCCTTTTCAAAATAATTACAAATGCAATAAAATGTTGTCATATTGACGTATAGTATATAAAGGTTACAAAAACAAGCATGGCATTATCACCTTGCAGAATCATGCAGGATTTCATAGTAACAATTCCAAGGAACTTCAAGTTAGCTACTACCTCAACCCATCCTTACAAAATTCACAAAGCTGTTATTACACTCCTATATCACCCCATCACAGACTTGGTGACAGTCCCTCATTGGGAAAATAGGTTTGAGCAATCATCCCCATTGGAAAACGATCATAGAGTTCAGTCCCCACTGGAAGAAATCCTATCCTTATTAAAACATATATGTTTAAAGATTATGGAATCATCAATCCTCAATCCTCAATATTTTGAAGTATTTCATTCCCACTAATTGTTCGAACTAAGAACAAAAAGAACAAAACTCGCTATCCCCTACTGGATTTAGTTAGCTTAAAATAATTTCCATCGGGTCAGTGAGACAAGGGTGCTATTTTAACACCCATTATAGTATATCTATATAAGACTTTATAAGATTCTGCGTAAGGTTCTTTCGTTGACAGATACATAAAAACACCTATCAAGCAGAATGTGATAATTCTATGAATGAAAACTGATACCTGATAGCTTGGAATTTTCATGACAAAATAGAATTCCAACAAAAAAACATACAGAAATCAACTTCAAAAACGCAAAATAGAAAGTGACACAAAACAAAGCAACAAAATCAATTTTTTAATTAATCCTTTGGGTCAATTCAACAAAAAGTTATACATACAGCAAACAATACACGTTGTTTTATTAGAACATTTGGTGAGATTTGGTGGAATTTTTTTCAAAAAACTATGAAGGACTCACAATTTGAGCATGGGAATTTCCTAATGAAGGATTAGACCAAGGGAAGCATTTTAGACAGATATTTGAGGATAAGAAATTTGAGAAAATGTGGAACAAAGTTGAAAACATCCGAGCCTCGGCCGAAATTTACTGGTTCTTATAAAAAAGAGTGCAGTTTGATAATTTAGAAAAAGGGTTTGTTTTGATCTATTCAAAATATCGGATAACCATTAAATTCGTTCAAATAGACGTAAAGATTGATTGAAATGACTGAACATCTCAAGTAAATAAAAAAATCCAAAACATTGTATAAACAGTATAATTTGAAGAAGCGCAACCTCACGTAGTATCGAATATTTCTAGATTAGACTTTTGCTTTGTCTTGACTTTTTATCAGCCACTGTAAAGGTCTAAAGTTTGGATTGTGTTTTTGAAAGCAGAGACAATTAAAATGTTCTTATTCCAAAATACAGTGTGGTGGATTCAGTGACGGAGAGTGTTGCTTTCGTCAATATTCCTTACATGGAAGTCAACACTCTCCTCCGTCAAAATCTTTGAGTATCTTCTGTATCCGCCTCTGAAATAACTTTCCTAAACCTGATAAAGTCAAACAATAGCTAGAGAAAATGAATTTGAAAAAGATCTTGATATACTGGAAAGCCACCAGGCTTTTTGTCTAGACAGTCCAGACAAAACTTGAAAAAATTAAATTCTAGAAAACAAACTTAAAACATCCATTTTGAAAAATGAAAAAACCGTACTGATATTTTGCCACTGTAGAACTGTTCGTCATAACTGACAGCTGAATCACGAGGTGACAAAATTGCCATTATATCTCCTTTCAAATCAGAAAAATAATTTCGTTACATATCCAAAGAGAGATTCACTAACCAAATTTATAACCAACAAAAATGTCTCTTTGATAACCTTGATGACAACCAGTTCTCAATCCAAAAAAAGTTGAATGATTTCCAAAAACCACAAAAAGAGTTTTCTTAATCAGTGAAAGTCTCACAAAGTTAGCATTAACTCAACGATTGATTCCATTCAAAGTAACATTACAGCACACGAGAAAACTCAAAAAAACAAAATAATAACATTAACAGCCACTTGTAAAAATTAATAACAAAAAGAAACTCAGCATTCATTCGTTCGTCACATTCGTGTATATTGGAAACTATTTTAATGACGAAACTTTTTCATTGATCAGTCTTTGGAGGCTTTCGTGGAACGTGACAATATCGTTCGTTTTTCAGGTATGTGGTGATACCATTTATGTTACAACACTCAATCACAATCGCAATCACAACAAGCTGTATACTCTCGTATTGATTATAATTAAAAAGCGACACACACGAGCATAATAGAGACAAAAATGTTTGAAGTTGTAATAACGGTTATTAATCAGCTAGCATGCTTTTTGTTGTATCGTGGTATCATTAATTTAACCATCATTTTAAAAACAAAAAGACTGGCAGAGATTTTTACATCATAATAAACAATCAAAGACGTATTATAATGGTAAATAAAGGTTATCTCCCGAAACATTTTAATTCTACTGGAAAATAATCGTACTATAACAAGAATTAAGCTAACAGGTTGTTGAGGATCGATAGCTCAAGATTTCCTTTTGAAACGATTGTTTCATCTCTTTATCTTCCTTCTTTATCAATTTTAAGAAGCTTAAAGCACGTAACAATAAAAGAATCGAGCCAAATAGATTAAAAAATCTGCCATTTTCCGCTTCTCAAGACGATGCCTTGTTTTTTCAGATGAAATAAAGCCATAAAGTAAAAAAACAAAAGAAGAATTAGATTACGATTCCTGTAATCCTGGATGAAATATAAAGAGCAAAAAAAAAGAAAGAAATGGAATACTACTTCTACCCAGAAATCCAAAGTGTTCTGCTTTTCTCTGAAATTTTAACCAAAAAAAAGAACAAGAAAAAAATATTAGAGAAAAAAAAGGAAAAATATTAGCGAACGAATCAGACCTCAAGTTCTTTAGCAAAATTCATGATTTGCCAAAACAAACAACCAAACTGCTCTCCCGTGTTTCTCTACAGTCTTCAAGGACCATTCAAATAAATGATATTTTTGTAACTCACACAGCTTCCTTTTAAATGTCAAGTCAAGCCATTCCTTGCCTCATAATTCTTTTGTCAGTTCGTGAGGGAATATTTCTATTCTACCCTGACATCAGAAAAATTGCCATCACAATAACATCATGAAGTTAAATGGATTATGAAATTAAAAATGCTTTTTAAAGATTCATATCTATCAGTTTATCAGTTCAATGTCAACAGAACCTTAATTATTTGTGACCATCAAGATTGATTTAATTGTTCACTACTTCAAAAAGACTTGACCCTGATTCTAACTTTTCTCTCTTCCCCCATAAGTTATGCTAAAGAAACACAAAAGATAAGAATCATTTAAAACAAAAATGATAGACTGGTCATGACACAGTATATAAAACCTCTGTTCAATTTGATATAATTATTATCCAGGACCGTTTCTTTTTGTATAAAATGTTTCTTGAAATCAGAGAAGATGTGTAAATTGACATCTTTATAACGTCTTTCTAACATTCATTTGGCCCACTTCAGAATCATATAAATAATAAATCGTGTATGTCAAAAAATTATCAACAATTCATCGAATGGTGTGAACTTTTTGTGAAAAATAAATAGTTAAATGTAGTCTTTTTCAAAACTTTTGTCCCGTCAATCTAGAATTTGCTTCATATTATATCAAAAGGTTTGTTTAGATTTAGCATTTGAATTCGAAAGTAAAGAAAAATCAATTTAATTGTATAATTTTGTTTTTAGCAATGCCAAAAAATGACAGCAATCCTTCTAAATAACCCTTTACAACCCAAATTTTAACAGTTTAACTCTATCAATCAACTACAAAACTTCTCATTTTTTTCTTTGAAAGGATAAGAAGAGATAAAGTTTCAAGGATAGTAAACCAGAAAAACATAAACACAAAATTTCTTAGTTTAACTTTACACACAAATAAGGACAAAAAGCAGCTTTAAAACAGTAGATGAAGATAAATCAATCCACTGGAGCTGATTATATTAAGCATGTTTTTCCAAGGGAAAACACTTTTGTAAATTTAAAAACAGAGTTGTAGCAAACAAATATTTCAATGCTCTTCAAGAAGATTATTCAAAACAAAAATATATTATTCTCTACCTTTCGAACATATTCAAATTTCTTACTTTAACTTTACACACACACAAGGACAAGAAAGAAGATTTTCATGTTTTTATATGGATGTTTTACCAGGGAAAAACACTTTTGTAAATGTAAAAACAAAGTTGTAGAAAAAACAAACATTTCAATGCTTTTCAAGAAAATAAATCAAAAATATTTTATTTTCTACCTTTCGAACATATTCAAATTTCTTCTTCTTTTTAATACCACGCATTGTAAACATATCACTTTCAACAACAACAAAAAATGTTTCAAAAATAAAAACACACCATCTTTAACCAAAACACAACATATTGCTGCAATAGAAAATCCAATATTGTATCGATCGAAAAAACAACAACTTAAATCCTTCCAATTTAACAATTATAAAATGGTTAGTAAAGACTGGAAACCATTTGTTACAGTTCAAAGTCATATACCATTAACAGAAATAAAAAATATTCAATTTTGTTTGTATCTTCTTCACAAATTAAAATGTATATTTTATGTTCTTATGATATTCAATTATTGTATCAAGTTAGTATTTAATAAGCCAAATTGAAAACATTAATTTTCTTCTGACACAATCTAATCATGGAGATTCACCTGTTATGATGCTCTAATCAATAGAGAAGAAAAGCTATGCATTGTTATGGTGAAAACACTAAAACATCGTTAATTATGTAACATCTAATTAGTAATACAATGAACTGACAAAGTATTGATCATTTGTTAAAAAACTGTCAGTCCAGATAAATCAATTTATTTATTCCCTGTGTTGATACTCTATAATTACTCCTAACATCACTAGGCGAGCTCATACAAGACACAAAGTAAACAACTTAATGATAGGCCCAGAGAGACAATAAGCTTGATACACCTATAACAACAAGGAAAGTTAATCTTAATTAAGACAAACTCATATGCAAGGAAAATGAAAAAGGGACAAATTATATGTTACATTTACAATTCAGTTGCAGCATTTTAATCACTTTAATTGAGAAGGACATTTAATTGAGACCTAATTTACCATCTCTTGTGACAAAAATTAAAAACAGACTGACCTTTAAATCTGAGGTTCCCAAGGTCTGTAACCTTTGCTGGATAAGTGTGGGATCTTCAGAGAAAGAAAATGGGTTTCCTAATGAACCAATTTTTTTCATCTTTTCAATATAACCATGCTCATCAACTTTATATCTTGCAGGGAGTGTCATAGAATGTCTGTGTATCTTCTTGCGAAGGTTATTAGAATCATCATATCTTGTTTTACTTCTCATTCTAACAACATGTTTTTTGGTCAACAAATTATCTTGCTGCTGTTTCTCGTTGCCCTCCTCGTAAATTATAGAATTCTTATTCCTGTCTGCCACAATAGATAGATCAGAGGGAAATTTATCCCTTGACAGAAACAAGGAACCAGTTCGAAACATTGTTTTTGGGCAATGAATACAATTCTAACCAAAATGCATTTTCAAGTTAACATTTCAAAGCCATCTAACAAAACATGGAGCAGTTTTCAACATGCATCATCTCTAGAAGACTTCATCAACATGTCATACAGTTCTAAATGCAGACATAACTCAGTGAACAGGCAATCACAACATACTTTGCAAGATATGTGATCAAAAGGAAAAACAATACATTGTTTTCTTAATGTAATCGGAGAAGATACCCTTTACAAAAAAAATTGAATGCTTACTTTTTTTAAACTTTTGTCCCCTTTTTATCAGTTATCACGTGGCTGGTGATGGATGTTTTGATTTGGTCATAAAAACTTTGATTGACAAATTAATCCTTAGATACATAGTGTATCAAATTGGTCTTTGCCCTCTTTTCTAGCTGGTACGCTTATTTCTTCTGTATTTATTAGTGCGCTGTTGAAAACGAAAGTGAGCACCATCTTGAACGATGCGTCTTGCGCCACAAACTAGTCTATTTTCCCACCAACAAACAAATTTAAAGATTTTATGACGATAAAATCTCCGCCAGATAAATACTGGAATATCGCTAATGACTATCATGCAATAAAAGCCATCACTCAAGCCCCCATAACATCGCTGCTCGGAAATCCAACGACCTCT
>JAUJPO010013346.1:0-34820 GCA_032270745.1 Tiaropsis multicirrata | reverse complement strand
ATTCGAAGAGTATTTAATGAATGAAAGTTCAAATGCAAAAACAGTTCATCTCGTTTATTTGCTTACTTTAAATTCCCGAGATTTTACCGTATTGCCGCACCGGGTTTTTAGGTTTAAAAGTAATATGGGCGGGCGACGCGAACAGAACATATTTTCATTGGCTGCCTTAGTTTGTTCAGTATCAATGTTGTCTTTGAGAACAAAATGTTATTGATGCTACAATATCTTTATCTGGTAAATAATTAGGGTTTGAGTAACGAATGACGTGCCAAATATCAGCAAAAATTGCGCTTGTTTGATTCTACAAAGCAAAATATTAAAAATTACTTGCCATAATGGGGTATAGGTACATTCTTACATGCAATTGCTACAAAATTATTCCAATCTGTTGATCTGTACAGCTAATGCAATTGACCGACTAAAATTAGCATTTTTTTATAACTTTCGATCTAGTAGAGGTTTAACCACAAAAATTTCACAGTGCATCCTATACATGAATACAAACTTTTTCCCGTCAACAACTATTGACACTTAATGACGTCAAAAAGTCAATTTTGCTGACTAAAAACGCTTAAAACTTCTATGGGAACTTTGAACCTTTATAGAGGGTATAAAGATTTACTTAAAATGAGAGTTTGTAAATATATTGCCTAAAGAAACTGTGGCACGATTTTTTAAACAAACTTCAACATAAAAAATCGGCGGCCTACATTTAAATCAGCATTTTAGGGGCCAGTACCAGTAGATATCCCTTAAAAACTACAAAAAATAGAGATGTCCATAACTCCATACTAAGACTTTCTAAAGAGCTGAAATTTTCTACGACTGAGAGTCTACCTAATATGGTTTTCTTCCCGAGCAATGCTTTTTGAAGATAGTCATTTAGTAAAATTTTACGACAAAATGACAAACGGTATTTTCGGAGTATTACCCCTTAAAAAACAAAAAGTGGATTTCGGTCCATAATTTATAAGTCAATTGTTGAAATATCCTTAAATTTTGCATACATTTTCATTTTAGCTTGTATTTTTGAATAAAAAGTTTTTCTAGCTTATGTTATAGGGAAGAGCGTATTTAACCAAAAAAAAACAACCTTAAAACCACTATTTACCCCTTAAAAACTACAAACTTCAACGGTCTTTCAGGTCTGTTATGGCCATCTAATTGTTTTGATGTATGTTCTGATAAATTTGGCCCATCATGTTATAAAAATCATATTTTGATTGAGCTTGGTTGTAGTTAAAATAGTTTCATGCTCAAAATTATATTCAACATATATTTTAGTTGATAGAAATATGTAAATGATATATGGTGCGCCCTATAAGTTTGAACTGAAAGTTTGAAACAGAGTTTCTGTCCATGGAAAACCAAACCATAAGAAAGAAGAGACAAAAAGAGCTCTAAATTAGAGAGTACAATATGAAACAACAAAATGAGCTTTTTGCACCCTTTCAGTCCATTTATGGACAATTTTGCTCAAATGTGGAATAAATGAGCTTCAGATGAAAGGATCAAAAAATGCAGTCGAAAGAGTTGGTATTATAAGTTGGTATTATCTAACAACATGCAGTTGGATAAATTTGAGCAGGCTGATAATTGAATGACTAAGAATCAAAAGCCTATAAACTATAGACGAAGGTCAGTACACAACAACAACAACATCAACGTTAATCGTTTCATGTCCAAAGTTGCTAAGGCTAGCCATCGACATGATTATTGGAAATTTATGTTTGAACAATCACAGTCCCTGAACTACTAATAAATCTTGGATAAATTTATATAAAATTCTATTATCAATAGAGAATAAGTGAGAGAGTGGTCCTTCCGGATTCCAGTGCTCGCAGAATGTCACTACCCCAGACACAATAATGTTTGGCAGATCTTCCCATACTCCTGTATCAAAGTGATGGTACCAAACTCCCTTCCACATGCTATGGGTTGACCTTGGTTGACCTCTACCACAGTTACACCTTTCCTTATAAATAAGGAAAGTGAAGTCCAAAGATTTATAAAAAAAAATACAAAAATCCCAAGATGTTTTCTTTAGAAAAGGTTAAATGAGTAAAGGCAAATAAGAAAGAAAAGCAGAAGCACAAATAACAAAGCCCAAATAATATGGTAAAACAAAGTGAGTTGTAGCAAGGATGTCTGTAGAACGAATGGAGTGAAGCCAATAAGGATAGCAACTACACAGGCGTTAAAATCAAAGAGAAAACCAATGGTTGGTAACATGTTGTCGATGAAGAAATCGAGTTTCAGGAAGTTGAAAGATCTGATGAAGGTACAGTAGATATTGATATGGATGACTGCAGATGTAAGATAATCTGATTATATGTACCAGAAATGAACTTATAGGAAAATGGTTTGCTAAAATATATGAAAATGAAGGAACCAAACGAATGTATTTAGTATTTAGGCAAGCTGTAGAAAAGGTTTTTCTATGATGATAATATGGTAAAGTGCACGCAGTTGAAAAAGAATGTGTAATACCAAAAGTTTGTTTGACAACAGTAGCGTAAAAGACTCCTGACCTTCTCCCAGATATTGACATAATTGATGGTCCATTTGAAGTGATATCTCTAAAGGGGGAAAAAGTGGGGAGTACCAATTACAATAGTGTTAAAGAGGTGGCATAGACTGAGAAGCCTTTATGTAGGCGACTTCAAAAATGATTATAGGAAAAGTTCAGTTTTGAGTTTTATATATTCATGTTTCACTGGTTACCGTACCTGATTATCCCTTAAAAACCACAAACTTACATACAAAATACAAAATTAAGGATTATTTTGAATAATTATCTGAGGGAGTGTGTCACCAAGATTAAAAAACAGTTCAAGTTATCATTTAATTCTTTATCTGAATTTGCAATAATTACATACCCGTTTTAAATTTATTGCTTTAAAATGCATCATTTACTATGCTTTTATGTGTCTAAAGCTAGTATGCATTTTTCGCCGTGAGATCGCCTTTTGTATTCCTGTGATTGGATTAAACCTCTAGTTTTTATTGGAGCGAAAAAGGCTGTTTTTGAGTAATCTTTTCACTGGGATGACAGCGAGCGCGGATTCCAGAGATAGAGATATTTTTCAGAGAATTAAAACCATGATTATAAGAAATTAACTAAAATGAAAATACGTGAATAAAGAAACTAACGAAAGAAAAACTTACTTTGTTTAGTGACATTATGTAGTTGTATTGACCTTTCCGTCTTGCAGCATGCGCTTAACTGACCTGTATAGCTTCTGGTTTCATAAATACTATATATATTAGAGTAACCGAAAATCAATCAAAGTTTGCGCGACCGTGAGTTATTACTTGGTCTAGAAAGCTTTCTGTGGGTGACTGGTATAAAAAGATTCTGTCAAGAAAATAAAAATAATTAAAAAAACCCAAAATAACTGTTCCGAGAACAGAAAATGATTTGTTTCCAACAAAGGTTTATTGTCAAAAGGTTTTGGTTTCTAACCCCACTAAAGGTTTTGGCGTCTAAAACAATGAAGATTTGTTCACAATTTCGCAACATCCAATAGGATAATTTCAAAATCAACTATTTTATTTATGTTTACCCAACTTGAGCTCTAAGACTAAGAGCACTTAGAATATAAAGAGTCTTTGTTTTTGAACGTCATCATGGCAACTAAAAATGAGATATAAAAATAAGGGGTACTTAACTGACTTTTTAGAAAGACTCTTTGAAAACATATATTCGTCAAATGATCGATTGACGTCAGTGTCAAAATAAAGCCTGGGGACCATCTGGATAAAGTTATTGCTATACCTCACTGACATTCTATCAATTGATAGTGTAAAGGTTTCGATCACGAGCTTGCACCGCAATGCTCCGTGTTCGAATCCCGACCACTGTCAGGCAGGGTGTTAGGGAAGTGTGGTGATAGTCTAAACATTAATTAATTTCTAAAGAATGCATCAAAGTAAACCCATTCCTTGTCCCTTATTTGACATACAAGATTAGCTGTTACGGTCATTTTTTAGTGCCTTCCAATAGACCTTTTCATAAATTACGTCACGACCAACGACTGCTTCGTTTTCATACAATTACCAATTACACATCTATCAATGGAGTCAAGTTTTGATAAGCTCCCTTGAGATTCGGTTACCATAACGCTCAATTCAAAACGAGGCAGTCGTTGGTCGTTGGTCGTTGGTCTATTATATCATTATAAGATAAGGTACCGCACAATAATCTCCTGAAAAAAAGAAGCTTTGGCGAAATTTAAACTGATTTTTTTCTCTTGTTCAAAATTTCGCACAACAAATTGTACAACAAATCGAACTTTACCGTGTACGTCAAAACAAAGAGACAGTTAAAAGTTCTGGTTCATTAGTTACCGAGTTGTGATCTTTTAAATTTAACATTATAAACCTTGTCAAGAAGCCGGGTATCCAATTTTCGTAATTAATTCCAAAATGACATATTAACTCTTTTAGGAATTTACGATCAATTGTATTAACGGTCTGAAAAACGATATTTTAAATTGGAAATGTCAAAATAGGAAAAACTTTCAGTGAAAGATAGGTGGGTACCCCTTTTTATGCGAGGGTTAAAGTACTCGAAAAATAGCGTACGAGATTTTTAGATTTTTAAATTTTTGTTGTGATTTTTTGATATTTTCCTGATTTCTCTGTGATTTTTTGATTTTTTTGTGAATTTTAAATCACAAACACCCTTATCCACCCACACAATTCTACCACCCACCCGCCCATCACCTGTGTCACCGCCCTTAACCACCCACCTAAAACGGCCCCGCCCAATCGAAAAACGTCCACCACCCAATTAAAACGCCCACCACCCACACAATAAATTTTATATTTTTGTGATTTTTGATAATTTGTATATTTCTAAACAAGATTTTTTTATTTTTTCGTGATTTTTTGTGATTTTTTTGTGATTTTTTTATTATTTCGTAATTTTTTTATTTTTTCGTGTTTTTATTTTTATTTTTTTGAGGTGTACGAGATTTTTTCGAGTAATTAACCCCTCGTTTTTATGTATTTTTGCAATTTTTGAAAAGTGAATGTAAATTGGTAATTAATGAACCTTTTTCAAAAAATTGTACCACAATATTTAAATTAGATCTCCCTCTATCAACAATTGAAAGAAAATTTGAGTTCGTTGCATAATTTCTACAGTCTCAGAACGCCGTCAAACGCCAGAAGTATTTTTTGGACCACCCGGTAGATTAAAGTCACATATTTAACAGTCTGCTGCAAATAACTCCACACATATTTCTTGGTGTCTAAGTACCTACTTCAAGATGCTCACAGTTGTTTGGGTTGAATTCCATGAGGTTTTTCTTTTCTTCTTTATTTTCCCATCAACATTTGTGGTGTGTCACGTCATCATCTTTGTGCGTGTGTTCTAACAGGCCTCCCAGCCATCCTGTATTTCCTGTATGTCCTGTATTTGGAGATTTTCCCACTATTCGTCCTTTATCTAACCCTGTTGTCCTGTTTGTCCTGTTTGTCCTGTATTTTACTATAATAGTTCATGATTTTGTATTTCACTCACATTCTACTTTCTTTATCAATTATATCTTTGTCTTTTACTTTGCTCGACTCAATCCTCCTCAAATATCATCATATCGTCCAATTTTCTCCTCAAATCTCGCCTCATATGAAGTTCATGAATGATGAAAAGTTTACATAATGCTACTTTCCAAAAAATATTGGCTTCTGTACAAGCCTTCTGAGAAAGCATCTTCTAAATTCCTTGAAAAAATTTCTGCTCTCTTCGCTCGCAACAATAGTTTTACACAGTTTTTACTCTTTTTATTTTGTTTAAAGTTAATTAGTTTCAATACAGCAGGGTACCCTTTATTAAAAAAAACCCCTGGGTATTCTTAAATCTCCTCAATTTTCCTGAAAGTTAATGAAAAATTCCTCGATTTTTCTTCCTAAATCACCTCAAAAAATAACTAATTCTTGTCCTCTATTCCTGTATTATTATGACTATTCAAGGCTGGGAGGTCTGCACGTGTGTTCCGATGGCGCATAAAGCCTAGCCTCCACTTACCGCGCGCAATCAATACTAGAAATACTAGACCACTCTTGACTGAAGCCGTTCAATCTTTGTACAATGACGTTCTCTTTTCTAACGCAAAAAAACGTGGGCGATGTGGGCGATGAGTGGAGACTGGCCTTTAAGTCTCATCACGCGCTTCCAGTTAATGGCTTTTATAAGAACTGGAACTGTCAAAGGGTCAATGACCTAGATGGCTAATATTGTCCGCTGTGCACTTCTGAAAATATTTAAGATAGAAAGCCGCCGATCTGGTAAGCTAAATAGATATCGAGTTGCAAAAAAATTGTTGAATACGTACAATAATAGAAAATCATTTCTAGATGTGGATTGAAGAGATATAGTCTGATATACTCTGTATCTTTATATATCATATTTTTTAGCGCACAATGCTCACCATGCAATCTAACTATAACTGACCTAAAAAAGAATTGAAGGCTAACCAGTGGAGTTTTGAAAACAAAATTGAAACTAAATTATGAGGAATTAAATAAGATGATTTCTAGAGGGGTCAAGAGCCCTTTTTAGGTGTTTCTTTTTCTGTTCGGTTGAGTAAAAAAAAACCATTATATTTGCCTTAGATATTATCTAGACTGAGTTTTTAAGTTAGTTGTCAGTCTTTTCCGTTTTTTACTTAAGCACTTGTACCCAAGAAAGCCCCAAACTCTCGATCTCAAAACTACCGTACGTTCGGACAAAAACCTATGTTTCAAAATCGGACCCTTACAGTGCAGTGCAGTGCAGTGTAAAATTTGCTGAAAGCCGACCAATTTATTTTGGTTTAGTAACACAATGCAATATGATCTTTTTTGAATGTCTTTTCAGAAAAACAGAAAATAATACTCTTGATATGCAAACCTTCTTTTCTTGGGGAACCTCCCTTATTTTGATTGTCCGTCTTTAAAGGCATTGGGAATTTCTGAAATATGGTTTTATCGGACTATCATGGATTACTGTAATAAGCCCTTGTTTCATTTGTGATGTTGAGCGCTTGTTCTCACTACGTTCGTCTAATTTAGTCTTTGATGAAACTCGGGCTTATTAATCCCAAACAGCCCTCTAATCCATACTATTACTATACTAATGGCAGCGTTTTGAAGAAGATTCCATAATTGTTTTGTTTTTGTTTAATTTGTCCGAACTGAACTTGAGGGAATCTCTGTATGCACTATTGGACCTACCTGGAGGTTATAAATTAACCTTTATCCGTTAGTTCGTTAGTTCGTTCGTTCGTTTAGTTCGTTACCAGCTTTTGTTAAGATTGGGTCATTATTTTCTGATATTTTGCACACAAATGGGTATTCAGAAACCCTCGAATGTAACGGAGTCCATTTTTTGAGAAAAAAATTTCGCGGCCGATTTTGGCCAAAATACCATACCATTTTTCCCTGGTATAATGGCTGTAATTCGCCTATTAATTGAGCTGTGCTCATTCATTCATTCCTTCGTTCATTCTTATGGCGTTAAGGGTTAATTTCATTTTATAACCAACTCCAGACAGTCTAAACATAGCCATGACTTAATTCCCCTACAAGTTTGTAGGAGGTTTTTATGTAATAGATGCACGGACTGGATCGTATGAAATAGGCTTATTTAAAAGTCCTTCGGACCGCACATAAGTGACTTTTCGACCTCCTTTAGACTGATGAAATTGTTGCCTTACCATTCTACTTTTAAGAAATTTCGTTCTCGATATTTAGATTTTTGGCACCAAGTCCAACAGGAACTTTTCCTTAAAATAACAAGAGCCGCAAGATGCGGTTAAATATTTCCAATCAGCAATACACGGGTTTCCTATTAGCAGATCCGTGTATGTTAGCACATTTTACCTCATACTCTGGACATTTTGAAAATAATATGTTTATGTGTGCCCTGTTTAGCCAATCAGAGTGCGAGTTGGTTTGTTTACTCGAAAATTTCATGACTTTTTACACGGCTCTGCTAATAGGAAACCCGTGTATTGACTTTAATAACCAGAAAATACATAAAAAGACTGCATGTAAAAAGGTCCGAGGAATTAATTTTAAAAGTTCTAGAGAAATATATACTGAAACTGTATATTGAAATGTCAACCAACAAAAACCTAAATGGCGGAGCTACTTAGGATTTTACCTGCTAATAATGCCAGAAGAGAGACATTTTCCCCGAATTGAAGGCATTGTGAATGATAATTTTTTTAAATGAAAGTTAAGTTCTCTGCTACTGAAAAGAAAGATTTACTCTGCAGAGAATTATTTTCCCAGTTTTTCACAAGTTTTTTCAAAATTCATGCAATCCTAACTTCCCGAAATCGAGGAAAGTTATGTATTCACACACTCACGCATGATACTTGAGCCCAGGCCTTCTTTTCGCGGAAATCAAATGATAATAGCAAAAAGGACCCTGTAAAAGCACCTGACTGTCAAGTGACAGATACATTAAATTAAATTTTGGCACCCTACACAAGGTCTGTAAGTCTGTCCGGTGTCCGGGGATGGCAGGGTTGTTAGCAAAAACAATTCAAGATGATGCGGAAGCTTTGGAATTTCATAACCAGTTTTCTCCTTTGTTATCAACATGTGACGTGATACACAATACCATTATTTTGTTATCCCAAGTTAACGGGTAAAATAGGTCTACTTGATGGTATTAAAACACGGATGGTAGAGTAATTAGAATTAAGAAACAAATAAATACTAAAAATATATTCTTCTAAAATTGCATTACTGTTACATTTCATTTTGGTTGAGTAACACAATGCAATGATTTTTTAATGTCTTTTCAGAAAAACAGAAAAATAGTACTCTTGATATGCAATGGGGAATTCTTGGGAACCTCCCTTATTTTGATTGTCCGTCTTTAAGGACATTGGAAGTTTCCCTACCACAACGAAAATGTTTGAATTTGAAGTTAAAACTTATAAAAACACACAATATTATTTCAACCATTACTGATCTTTATCAAGTGGTTTTACCAAACAATGGAGGTAATAAAAAACAGGATTTTAAAAATATATTTGTAATTGAACGTTGCTGTATAGACTTTTTGACTATTATTTTTCTATATTCTACTATAATTATTTTTCCATTTCAAGGATTCCAATATCAATAAACCCTGACATAAACCTTGTTCGTAAACAACTAAAGTTTTGAACTAACACTAAAACTAGCAAGTAAAATCGCAACTGTCAACAACAGAGTAAATCCAAAGTGCACGATACATGAGCTTACGAGCATGCATATCTACATCCCTCTCTCTTTGACCCAATGGGCTTTGAAAGACCAGTGGGGTGGGAATTAGAAAACTGGGAACTTAGTGGGGTCTAAAAAAGTTTCAAAAATATGAGTGGGGTGACAAAAAAATCCTTTATTATTACTGGGGTGAGAAATAATTTTCAGATAAATTCTGTAGACGTTAGACTACATTACCCGCCGAGAGACACTATACAGAAAAGCGAGCCTAAAACTTTGCTTTTAAAAGCCTGTTAAAAGTAGATTTTTCTCTTAGCGTGGTGGGGTGACCCATCTATCTTCAAAATCCTACTGGGGCATTTCAAAATAAGTTATTTTTCAGTGAGGGGTGACTGATCTTTAAAAAGCATTTCAAAAAATGGCAAAATTCAACCATTTGGTGAAGGGAAAGAAATTCGGGGGCGTTCAGACTGTTTGGCACCTGTAATTGATTGCTTTGTTGTACTCCTTTGTTCTAAACCGTTGTCTTACATATTACAAATGTTTTAAAGATGCCAGCGATAGCAAATGAATTATTAAAAGGAACGAAGGAATTGCCTTTATTGGCAATACAATAAAATATGATAAAGCTCAAACAAAAGAAAAGTTTTCAGTTGTGAGTATTCACACGCTTTCTATTCAGTTTTCCGAGTTTTCCCTACAAAAACATGCACCGCGGCAAACATTAAAAGAGCTGAATGACATACAGCGTTTTTGAAGAAGATTCCATGACTTATGTTTGTTTGATTTGTTCAAATTGAAGTTGAGAGAATCTCTTTTAGCCAGAAAAGACAACTCATTGAAACTCTATGCCAAAAACGCAAAAATAATTTATTAAAATCTTGTTGCAATCGCCAAATACCAAATATCAGACAGACTACACGCGACCATGACTTAATTTCACTACAAGTTTGTATGAAGAAATTTATGTAATAGATGCGTGGACGTAATTGCACGTAAATGATCTTTGTACCTCTTTTAGAGTGATGAAATTGTTGGTTTACCTCCTTCATTCAACTTTTTCATTGCGAGAGAGTGTGCAAAAAGTTATACTGTGTGCAAAGAATTCTGTTCTGATTTCGATTAATATTTAGGTTCCGAACGTTCGCAGATATTTTTTCATTGCGAGAGTGTGCAAAAAGTTATACTGTGTGCAAAGAATTCTGTTCTGATTTCGATTTGGCACCAAGTCCAACAGTTCGGCTATTTCAGGAGCCAAGTATTTTTGAGAAAACGATTGCATTCCGTGTAACTTCAATCCTAGGCAAAAAGTTTACATAGTCTACAGTATTAAAAAAAATCCAATTTTCCTATCTTCCCTCTGGATTTTAGCAGGGAAATTACCATATATTTTTTTGTCGACATACGCATACATTTCATTGAATTCCTGGATTTCCAATTAATTTGGGAATTCCTTGGTTTTAGACCGATATGGACCATTTACGACGAACTGAACAAGTAAGAAAGTTAATCGGAGAGGCTTAGTGTCGGTAGTAGCCGTACAGCGGAAGAGCCAATCCATCTTTCGCTAGTGCTAGACTTTTGGGTAGATTTAGACTAAAACGGAGCACCACGCCTGTCGTCAGCTCCCAGTAACTTACCGCATAATTCAGTTTACCTGTTTTGTGCTACTCATTCGTTGAGTGGACGATGATCAGTGAGAAGATTTTTTTTTAAAAGCCTGAGTGTTGAGTTTTTTTGACATTGACATGCCGAACAATAAGATTCGACTATTTATGAACTGAACATGAAGGGGGTGGGGTGTCGAATTGCGAACTCAGTGACACACGCTGTTATCAACCCTCAGGCTGTTACAGTGTTAGAGTTTGTTACGCTGTGCGGGTTTAGTACAAGCTACATATTAGAGCTAGATGAACAGTTTTGTATCGTTGGAAAGCCCTTTTCGCGTTTTCTTCCAAAAAGTATCCAACGCATATCTTCTATAACGGGCTCAAAGGTCTTCCATATTTTCCCGGGTACTCTATAAATGAGAGGTCGAAAAATCTGCATATAATACAACCTACTTTAGTTGTTCAGTGTCGAATCTAATTGTTAATTGGAGCTGGCAAAAGATCGGTCGTCTAAAGTCGAAATTCTTTTTTCTCGATCTTGTTCAACACGGCAAATAACCGACCGACGTAGGTAGGCCTAATATATCATCATAGCTATAAATTTTTGAGAGAAAGGATGTTTTGCTCATACCAGCTTAGCGCGTTTATTAATCACACTGAAACGCTTAAGAATTGATTTTCAAATGTCATAATGTGCTTAATTCTTTTGTCTTCTACAGATTTATGACAACTTTACTTTTTTTATTTTCCGGTCCAATGCTTTACTCCTGTTTTTAACTTTCGAGAACTTTAAAAAAAATTTAACTGTTCACATATATATCACGAAAGAAAGAAGCATTTCTTTGTTTATGGTCGAGATAAAATATTTATTTTTTTGATGAAATTCTTTTAAATTTCATGCGTTGTTCGTTTTTGGGTAAAATTGTTGGTTATATATACCTAACAGCGACGAAATTCCATTGCATTGTAATAAGTTTAATTATGATATTCAATGAATTCTAAAGGTTTATTTTTTTGAGTAACAAAGTGTCGATATTTAATGGGTGAAAGAAATGATTTTCGAATTTTTTACGAACAAACTGGAACTGATTTCGAGGTAAATCATTTTTTAGCAATACTACCATTTTTTAATCTAGTTAATAAACCACCAGGATCGGATACAGAGATAACCAATAAACAACGGAGGAGATTGCATTAATTATTCTAATTACCTTATTTGGAAACTCATTACTCTCCTTTAATAAGAAACTCTAACCCCTGTATTTTGACCCTCATATTACATCGTAGCGGTAGTTTTATCTCCAAAATTAGCAGTTTACCCCTAATTAAGGACGCTAAAAATTGACACATTTCCTTTTAAGGGTCCCTAAAAAGAGATCCATTAGAAAAATGACCATTTAAGGGTTGCTTTTTATTTGAGGTATCAAAAATATTTTTACCAAAATTTAAGCAAGAGATATATTTGGTCTCGAGGTTGGGACTTTTTTTCTTTGGGTCGCTAAAATCCCGAGATTTCAAAAAGTCTTTCTAATGCTTACCACAATTCTTTCGAAAAAAGTCTTTTTAAAAAGGGCCGTGTTCCGAGTGTTACACCGTAAACCATGAAAATTAAACCCTTGCAACTGGCTGGATGCACATACGTGACATCAATCAACCTTAGTCAAACCCCCCTGCATAATTATTTTCTGGAACAAACCCACACTAAGTAATTGCGTAAAATGTTAATAAATTATGTATAATTATTTCAGGACTGTTCTAATGGGAAGATAAGAAAAGGTTTACAAAGAAATTTTAACATCGATGTAGAAGATGACGTAAGAGAATTATTCCATAACAACCCACCCTACCTAAGAATTGTTGTCCCCCATGTGAGCTCTTCCACTTTGGGTATAACCATGTAGGATCTGTCCCCTCAAGTAAAAATTTGTCTGCTAATCAGAGCTGTCCGCCTTTTGGGGTGTCCGCTAATTGGAACTTCGACTGTATATGTTTAAAAAGAAATGGACATGTTTAACTTTTTAACTTTTTTCACCATTTGTCATTTAGCCATTCAACGATATTTCCTTTACGCGTCCTGCTTCATATAACCTTGAACATTTAAATCAAAACAATGGAAGAAAACAAGACGAAGAGGTAGATCCTTAATGGATTAATTTTCGCAATTTGGAAAATTAAAGGTTTTGCGAAAATTGCGAAAATTAATCTCAGATAATCCTAAAATCCATAGAAAATCTGTCTGACTTAAATTGCTTGAGAGTCAGCCAATAATGTCGCTTTTCTGAGCCTGAGTATTAACCAGAGTTTGAGTTTGAGCCACAGTAGGCTGCTCTCATCCTCTAACGAAACGTGCTTCTTATAGAACCGTACAATGGTTTTAGTATGGGTCTGCAAACCAGACTAGAGCCACAGGTGTATTTAAACGGCCTATCGGTTATTTCTACTGTTGCATTTGGCTGTGTAGCGATGTGTGCTTATAGCAATAGCACTCCTATGACTATGGTGTCCAGATGATGCCCATATTACAAGATTCGTAAAACAGAATCAAAAAATAGGAAAAAAAGAATAATTTGGCATTTTTTTGCAATTTTTGAAAAAAGTTTCATTGAAAACATTAAAATTGCCTTTTGGAAAATTGCCTTTTGGACGTATTTTTGCACTTTTTTATAGTGATTTTTCAATTTAAAAAGCAATTGGATGTCTAGGGGTTTAAAATCTAAAATTTCCGGAGTTAATAACGAAAAAAGCTTTTATCCTACCTACCCTTCCTCTCGCCATGTGTAATTTCTTTATGGAACGCTGGAACAAGCCAGTGTGTTTTAACTAAATAGGTTTCTTGCCCCATTGTTTTAGTTTCCATCGCTACCGAATTTGACTCGTCAAGATGTTGGTGATTCATATTCATATACCGCAAGACGTCTTAGCGAGGTAAATTCTATTCCATATTTTGATCGCTAACTAAAGGTCTCATTTAGTCGAAAATTTTAGTTGTTAAAAATATTTTCATAAAGTAAGAAAGCACATTTAACGATAAAAGTATGAAATCAACCGCCAGAAATATCTGATTCGAAACATGAATCGTTATAAATTTACGTCGAATTTTATCAAGGCGAAGTGCCATTATCGTACTTGTCTTCCGTCCTGAAGGTCCAAGTTCGGGTCAATCCATGCCATGTGATTATTTTATCAGCGTCGAGTTTTATCCAGTTGAGTTTAATCCAGACAGCTCTCGGTAAATTCGTTGCCATCTTCACTGACATTGTTTTCTTTCAACCCTCGCCATTAGAATGACACTTCTTGCTTTCTTTCAACCCATTAGAATGATATTGGTAACCAAGGTTACAGCACCTTACCTGTCAGAAGACGCAACAGAAATGTGAACAATGATACTAACTACCAGGTAAACGCGTTGCATTACCAAAAGCTTTCAGTATTTTCAATTTATTAAGAGGTTTCATTATCTAACCAAAAATGACACTAGCCCAATCACTGACAGAATGACCAATAATACTGTAAAAACTTAAGGTATTAAGTAATGGACCACGAACTTATTCATTATTGTTACAATCGAGGCTATAACAAATAACTTCACCGACTTTGTCATCAATACCGTTTGACTGCGATGATGCTTTGCCTATGGCATTGATTCCATTTTTTGGCAACGATTTAGTTCAATCTGCTGATGAATTTGACCTATTTTGCATTATTTAGGCTTTAATTTTGTTTTTTGTGTATCTGTTTTTGCAACAGCGTACGGATGAAGAACTTGCTGAAAATATTTTGGAATCGTTTACCGAAGCTCAAAATGAAGGGATTATTTCGATGTCATCAGTTCGTAATCGTGCTATACGAAGAAAGAAACGACAAATCACCAACAGAGATGTAAGTGTCGCTAGATTTTGTTTGTGGATACACTATGGTCCCCTATTCGGAAGGCTGTGGGTGCAATTGCATTCTATACCAGAGCATTCCTCACGTTTATCGTTTGTTAGTATACTTGGTGCAGATTGTCTTACCGTAAATTTCCCGTGAAGTTGTTTCTGCAAAGAATTGTAGAAGATTCATTTTTTTTGCATGCTGTCTCAATTCTCACACGAAAGCCCTTCACCACGCTTGTTTACGCTTTGTTTGAAAAATCTCAAACCAGAAATTGCTAATGTGAACAGACCCTCTACAGAAATGAACGAATTTTCTGTAGGTATCGGATCTGAGTACAGACGAAGCTCAATTCCCGCCCAAATCAAGCTAGCTTTTGCACGACTACCACATTAACGGCTATAAGTATTATATTCAGACACAGATTTTAGTTTATTAATTTCCTAGCTCGAGAAATTTCGGCTTATCACAGAAAAATTCATGCTTATAAGAAAGGATACTACTAAGCTACGGGTTCTAGTGTAACCAAAGAACTACAGATAAATTTTGTGTTCTTTTCTATAGTCCAAGTCCGAAATGGAGAACTTTTGGAGCAACTTAAATTCAGATTCGACCGAAGAAAATGATCATCAGTTACCATGCGTTGTCGAAGGAAGTCGAAAAAAGGTATTCACTATTGCTTCCATGAACAAACCAGGACAATATCGGTTTCTACTTAATTGACTGTTTTTAGTGGCTTTGCAACAGATTTAGATAATATTGATTTCAAGAGAAAGATAACTACTTTCTATGCAACGGTATTTTACCTTGATTTTGTCCGCTCTGTTGTCTATGAACTGAACTGGTGGACATACCAATAACAGAGGATCAAACCATGGAAAACTTGTTTGTGGTGGTGTGGATGATTAACTATGCAGCTATCGTTTCTTACTTAAGAATCTTTACGCTGGAAAACCTACTGGAATTGGTTTGAATTTGGAAATATTCTTGTTTCAATTATTTTAATACAAATCTAGTTCTGAAACTCACCTTTTCAAGTGTTTCTTTTACCGTTTTAGTCAATTACCATCAACAGTGAAGAATATTTCTTTGCTGATGAAAATGAGAGCAGTTCAAACGAGGTATTATTTTCGCTACTCTAATACACAGTGTTGTTGTTTCATTTGACCTCATAAACTAACTAGCCAGCTCTAGATTTTTTTCTCAAATTAATTCAAGACATGAATAATGTCCATGAAACGGTTTGGCTCAAAGAATTTTCCCATCATAAATTATGTAATGGGGGTTCATTAGCCGCCCTCGCTCCCATCCGTTCGGCAGGCAAAATAAGCTGGCCACGAATGATTTCGTTAGCGTTAGAAGAACAAAGATTGATGGTAATTTTTTTATGATGCTTCTCATTTCCAGCTCGAAACAGATTCCACTCAACCGCATACGAAAGACACCGCTCTCCTTTCAACTGATACTGAAGACAAACAAATTTTGAATGATTCGGTTGTCAAAAGAAGAAGAAGAACACCACCTCATGAAAAGCGACCCGTAAAGCGAGCCGTAAGTCCTCGTTTGTTATTTACTTTGTTCTCTACTTGTTAATGTTTTAACAGAGGAAAATATTTTGTCAGTTTTGTTTTGTGGTGTCTTATTAGTGTATAAATTGGAATTTTAAAATTTCTGTCAATTTCTTTGACATAATTTCTATGTATAGCGTGATATATTGTACGAAAAATGCACTGTTCTCCGTAAATTAGAATGTTCAAACAAGCAATCGAGCGTTCTAGATTTTGAAGAACATGGGTCGCTAAGCATACCGTTCTCATTAGGTTTTTCTCGCTCAAAGTATTTATTAATTATCTGGTTACTCTCGAAATCTCATGATTTCTTACCTTCTAGTCAGCCGATGCCTCCTTTTGGAACGATATTTCTTCGAACTACAAAGTCGATGATAAGTTGCTAACCAATGGAAATCAAGGTATACTATCACATGGTGCCTTGTCAACCAATCAAAACGCCCTGAATCAATCACATGATACTACTTTAACCAATCAACTTCCTGGAAATCAATCACGTGATATATTATCAGCCAATGAAATCAGTGGAAACAAAACCGAAGAAGTTTTCGATACAACTATTAGTGAAATCACATCGCACCTTTTGGGTGAATGTGAAAATGAAGTTTTGGATGACGCTGGAGATACTGAAAAGCACAAACCAGTTGAAGTTTTCGATGATGTGAGAATTACTGGCAACCAACAATCAAGAGATATAGATAACAGTGAAAATAGTAAGAGGATATTTTTATCCAGTGTAAACCATGACATCCAACCACCGATGAGCCCTAGAAGAGCATCTTCATCCACTGAAGAAATCTTCCCTGAAAACACTCAAAAAGAATCCAGGAATGTGAGTAGCTATTGATTAATATTTGACAAAAGTTAGGTCGTTGATCGGACCCGCGTGCCCAAAAGTCCGGTGATGGAGACTATTTCAAAAAACAATCAAGATTTTTCTAAACACCAAAAAGCTCTTTAGAGCATTTGCAATAGTCACAAAAAAAACTGAGAAAGTGCTATGTTAGGACGTTGGATTTACTACCCAAAATCCAAAGAACAAAGATTGAATCCTGAAAAAGCGACTGAAAAAGGAAATTTTGAAATAAAAAGTTATTATTAGGCTAGTAATTATTAACATTTAAACTTATTGAAATGTTTAAAATTCCGTGCATTCAATTATTTGTGTTTAGGTGTTATAGAACATACCATTGCACAAGTTCTTTTTGAATGCCACCAATTTATTTGAAAATAAAAACGGCTTATAACACATCTTATGGTATACGTCACTTTTTAAGCAACATCCTAGATTTAAAAATTTATTAATGAAAGTTGCTAAATCGAATTTCCGATGCTTAAAATTATATTATTATGAGGAAAACATTTACTCGATGTTTTACAAGGACATTAAGATCGTATTTTTCCGAAATTTTTATATTTTTTTAGTCAACTGCAGATATGGAAGAATTCTGGAATGATGTCGCAATTCGTTCACAAAGTCAAGAAAACTTACTACTAGAGAGCTCATCATCAGATAAAGAAAATACGGACCAGCAGAGCAAACAGCATTTTGCAGACCACCTGAAAGTAGATGATGTGGCTTCAAATAAAAGCCTGCGCGTTCAACGAAGATCGCCGGCTGTTATTCGTCGGAAGAAAAGAAATGTTGAATACAGGAATGTAAGACAATAAATAATTTTTTTATATTTCATACCACTTTCCTCCAGTACATTTTACTCCAGATTTTTTTGGCGGTTGTGAAAAATAATGTTCTATATAACACCATAGTAAATATCATTTATTTTTCTAGTCTAAGGCAGCAATGGATGACTTTTGGAATGCTATTGTAGTCCATGGCAACAACAATGATTCAACAGAGGAAGAGGATGAGACAACGCAGCGAGTGGAAGATGGAGATGAAAGCGGAAGGCCGAAATCTTTTCTTTCCGTTGAAAGCCAAGGACAAACGTCTAATCGAAATGTAAAACACTATTTTTAACAACCACTCAACTCTGACAAAATAAGATAACGTATGAGGCTCGATAAAGAGAGCTATTGGATTTTGCAGAGTCTTGTGATGGGTTCAAACTGCGCGCTTGAACAATAGAGAATAAGTTAGGTGTCATACCATTAATGAGTGTTGTGGCTGTGAGTGGGTTATTCCAGAAAAAACATCGTACAGCCCATGTTGAAGATATCAAGATTTTTGAAAAATCCCCTCAGATCATCAGTCAAAAAAGATAAACTTCTTCTTGGATATACAGACCATAAGTGTTCCCAAATATCTACCTTTATCTCATCGGGTATTCACTGACGTTCTAAGATTTTGGCGCACCCCTCGTAAATCGGTTGCAAGATTGACTCGCTCGATATTGTTTGGAAGAGCTCAATTAATTCATAGATTCTAATTGGCTATTTTTTAGTCACGTGGTGATATGGAAGAGTATTGGAGTCACGTGGTCGATGAATGCAAACGCGTGGAAGAGAATGAACACACCGGCGAAGGAGAACCTGAAACCTCTGCATCACGTGTGGAGGAGAGTGCAGAAGCGGATGAAGAGGAGTCGGCAATTATCAAATTAAGAAGAAGAAGAAAAAGTCGCGCCGATTTCCGAAATGTAAGATCTTACAAAGATTATATTTTTGTTTTGTTTGTTCGTATTCATTCTGTTATTCAAAGTAATTTTCTATCCCCTCTAAGGGACCTAAAGCTAAACGAACAAATAAAGCGTTTATTTATTTACAACTCCATAGTAGCTTTTCTACGCGAGTGGCAAAGGATTTTAAAACCAACCCTATTTACAGTGCATTTTTCGGTCATCACTCGGTCATCTCTCTTTCAGTCTCGAGCAGATTTGGAAGATTTTTGGACCGAAATCACGACCACGGAAAATGAAGAAAAAATTGAAGATGAAAAATCATTTGATATTGATGTTGATATCAAAGAAAAACAACACGAAATTGAGAATGCTATTGAAGACGCTCAATTTCCTAAGGTAAACATCAAACATTAATTCTCTGAATTGAATTCGCGAATGATGTGACTTGTAGAAACTTTGTTCATTGAATTACTTAGGATTCATGTCAACTATTGCATTAATATAAATCGAACTGTTTAATCTTTCTTCTTATCAGAAATCTAGTCTACATACATTAGAGACTTATACTCTTATAGTCCAAGACGAAATCTTTATCTCAAAATAATGGCCGTGCGGTATTCAGGCGGGCAAGAGTTTCTGCGTGGGCGAATTTAACAACGGTAGGGTGAGGAAGTCTTGTATATTCCTCACTCTACCGCCGCGCAAATCTTCCTTCAGCAGCCTTACTTAGCAGTATGCTCAGTTACATGATTTTCCCGCGATTGGAATTCTTTTACGGTCGTTTAAATACATTATAATAAGGATGGAAGAGAGAGGGGATTATGCCGCATACTTAAATATGAAGAACACAGTCACAGTCTAAAAATTGATTGAACATTTTTCATTCAAGGTTTCATCATCACAATCGACACTATCAATAGAAGAATCGACCGTGGTGTTACGAAAAAAGAAGAACAACGAATTCAACTCTAATAGAAATGTAAGGTGGTTGTTAAAGCAAACAGAGTTTTAAAATTGTGAATAATTCGTTGGTCGTTTGGTTGGTTATGATTCACCAAAGGATCAGGAAATTTTCCAAATGTTGCCGAAAAGGACTAATTCTTTTACCGGTTGGTTGGTGGACGCTATATACAAACAGTTCCTATATCAACCTAATGTGTACCAGAGTATTACCTCACGTTTATCGTTCGTTAGTAAACTCAGTACAGATTGTTTGTTTTGCCGTAAATTTCCCGTGAAGTAGTCTCTGCGGAGAAGTTTGGACATTTGATTTTTCTGCTGCCTTCTTAATTTCCCACAAAATTTCACCTGCGCTTTGCCTCAAACTACAAATTGCGAATGCGAACAGATCCTCTACGGAAATGAACCATTTGAATTTTTCGTAGATATCGTAAATATCAACCCAGTGTAGAAATGGTGCCAATTGATCATCAAACTAAGTGGACACCGTTACCATTTATTTTTCCTGCTAGACGTTCTTAAACATGTAGAACAAAATAGTTTTCATGATGACAATATTAATGTTTTGTGGATAAAGTAATAATTCTTCCTTTTTGAATTTGATCTTTTTGTTCATTTCAGTCTCGAGCAGATTTGGAGAATTTTTGGACCGAAATCACAACCACGGAAAATGAAGAAAAAATTGAAGATGAAAAATCCTTTGATATTGATGTTGATATCAAAGAAAAACAACACGAAATTGAGAATGCCATTGAAGAGGTTTTGTCACCTAAGCAGGTATTTTGCAAATTATTTTTTGCAAAAGGTGTATATTAAGTCTTAAGTTTGCAAGAAGTTTTTAATATTCTAGAAAATTAAAGAAATCTTGGTTGTTTCTGTAAACGAATTAGGGTTTTGTGTGTTTACAAGGTTGATAAAAAGATAATTTCATCATATCACATTTCATTATCAGCATTATCCTAGTTCAAACTCAATACAAATTGAAATGTAGGGTTCTGATTCGTTGTTTGGTGTTCAATATAAATTGGTATATTGCGGTATTTGTCACGGTAGTCATGACAATGACTTTCGATTAAGACAAAAGAATGTAGTCAGTGTTAACAAGAGAAAAAGAATGATCTTTTTATCACACAAAAATGTTTTTTCCGTCTACGTCTTACAATTTAGCTTGAAGAGCAAACTAATAGCATTTAATCCAACATCAATTGATATCATTGCCATGACCCCCTGTAACAAATGCCGCGGAATAGAAATTTCAATTGGGCGTCAAAACAACGAATCATACCCTCCTGAAACTTTGGTTATTAAAGTATGTGTTGATTCTTTTGTATTTTAGCCAACAATACAAACCTTGGCTATTCCAGATGATTCTGTTATAAAAAGAAGAAAGAAGAAAGACTTTGATTCGAACCGCAGTGTATGTGTCTTTTATTCTCATATACAAAATAAAGTATGACATCTTCTTGAGACTTCTCGGTTTGAAATATGCTTGTTTTTTTTAAGGGGTTTTGATGTCCGTAACTTTTGTAAATCGATGACTCTTTCGTTTCAATCATTTTATGTTCGCTATTAATTTGTTTTTCCTCTCAGTCTTGTGCAGATTTGGAGAATTTTTGGACCGAAATCACGACCACGGAAAATGAGGAAAAAATTGAAGATGAAAAATCATTTGATATTGATGTTGATATCAAAGAAAAACTGCACGAAATTGAAAATGCCATTGAAGATGCAAGCTCTCCCAAACAGGTAAGTTATTGTTTCTTTCACGCTCCTGTTGCAAACATTCAAAGGAGTTTCTAAGGGATTGAGACCATAGCATGAAATTTCCAGAGGGGGGTTGACAAAAAAGTTTTCAAAAGTGTGGGGACAGTTTCCGAGTTTCCAGGGGTTTTGTCAAAATTATTATCCATTCAGCATTGTTACTACATCTTTGGAATGAGTATCATAAGAATATATCAAAATGTAGCCAATCTTTATGGAAAAGACTTTTATGAAAATGGACACCGTTAAACCATTGTGAGTACCTAAATACTAAATTATAAATAACAGCTGTTGGTCGAATATAAACAAAAAAACTAATAAATAATTGATTAATAAAAAGTAGCGTTTTCTGGTCAGCAAATTGTTGCGCTGATGGTTACGCGTGTTGGTTGAATTCTTTAAGCGTGGAAAAATCTGATAGACAAGCTAGTTCTGTTCATGATATTTTTCTCAATTGTTTTTTTTATCTCCCGTACGATGTTACTAAAATAAATTTTTTACTTCAATTTTCTGATCATAAATTATTACTGATCCAGCCACGTTAATTGATCTTCCGTTGTACCAAGATCCGCCCCGTGTGAAATCATTAGCGCAATTTTTATGGAATTGATCATTATCACGATCACATGTTGTGAACGGTTGTCCCCAGTGCCTTTTCATCGAATCATCTCCGCTTATTTTGTTTTCCTTTATTCTTAAGTTTATATTGATTTGCTTCACTTTCGACCTCAAAATGATCCCATCTTGTGTGTTGGACCTCCCCACCTAACCAAACCGGCTTTCTTGCAAATAAAACTCATATCTTCCATTTGATGTTCGTAGATGCAGAATTTCATTTCCAAGCCAGTGATAACTATAAACTGAACCGAAGCCATCCTTGCATTTGTTCCAGTTTAAGGTTGAAAGAAACAGAACCGTCAAATCGGTGCTGAAAGACGAGCCAGCCGCCTCATTCAATAACAATAGATCCATCGTATTGCATCTAACGTTTGTTGTTGTTCCATTGGGTAGAAGTATTGGGTAAACACCCATGTTACTCGCCCCAGCCTCCTTCCATTCAGTACAATCTTTGTTTTGGGCGGCATTCACAAAATGGAAACTTGATTGCCCTTTGGCTTTGTACGGTTTTAGTGTCAGTTAGTTATACCGTTTGTCGTATAAGCGGCATTGGTAGTCTGTCTCGCTGAATTTCTCTAAGAAAAGAGCCAAGCATTTCAAGCTATGGTGACATGCCGAGAAACAGCAAAGCGATTTAGTTATAAAGTTTGGATGGGATCTTCTATATGCTTTTGGTTGACAAAAACTAGTGGTTTGTAAAAGCTTTCCCATGAATTTCCATGAAATGAAGGACAAACACGAACACAAGTGTTATTCTCTTCATTTCGCGTCTTTTGATTTGTTACTGATTTTGCATCTGTGAAAAAAATTAAGTAAAATACGCGAAAAGTTGTTCGTAAATTATAGATTATTGGTATTATTGAGCAATGTTTTTCCCCAAACCAATTAAGTGTCACAAAAAATATATTTTAAAAGAAGCTTAAATCCTCCTAGCAACTACCTATCAACTCAAGTAAAAAAACTACGTGGTATACATTTATAAGTGGCTCGTGTAATCAAAATCTGTCAAATAAAACCCCAATCAAGTATCAAACAACTCCGCACGTGGCAGTGTCTGTCACTGAAGAATTTTTAAGCTATAAGCTTTAAGGAGATAAAAAGAAAGATTTTCACAACTTTATTCAGTAAAACAGTCAAAACAAAACATTTCTTTTTACTAAAAAAGCGCATTGCAACCTATAAAAAATTTTTGTTTCATCCTTTCACCAAGGATTAAGTGATACAAGAGCATGGAATATACCCGAGAGGGGGAGGGTTGGCTACTGAACTTATGGTCCGATGGGAATTCGAAAAACGATGACCCAAAGTGCAATTAATTTCTGCCATTAATCGTGAAAAAAATTACCTAAAATTTCAAATTTTTCCCGAAAGTTTCCACAATTTTCTGAAATCCCCGAAGATACCTCCCCCCCCCCCTCAATAAAATACTAGATCTATAACCACGACGGGTAGAGGCTAGCGTATAACCACGACGGGTAGAGGCTAGCGTTAACTTAAAGGAAGCACTGTATATTTCTGACGCGTGCCCTAACGTGCTATCCATTTAACCTACTAATCCAACAGAGCCAGCAAAAGGTTTAATAAACTACAGTACGCTATTTTTGTATTTCCAGAAGTGTCAATTTTCATAAACATTAAAAAAAATTCTGTTTGTGTTGTTGTGATCGAGACCATCATCTGAGTATTAGTGTGGTCATGAAAGCTGGGTAGGCAAGCAAAAGGCTTCTTAGACAAACAAAGAATCATAAAACCAATCAGATTTCAATATGTACGCGCGATTTATACTTTTTATTTAGCAAGGATAGTTTTTGTTTCCCTTTCAGTCTCGAGAAAACTCGGATTTTTGAAACAAAATCACGACCACGGAAAATTAGGAAAAAATTTAAGATGAAAAATCATTAGATATTGATGTTGATATCAAAGGAAAACAAAATGCTATTGAAAATGTTAATCCACCTATAAAAGTATCTTTAATTGTTTTTCATATTCTTAAATTCCAGTTTCCATCAATAAAGTCTTAAGGCTGGCTGCAAAACTGATAGTGCTGCTCCATAATAAGTCTAGATTGAATACAATTCACTGTTTTTCTCAGCTAAGATAGGACTCCTGTATTGTATTCCTTCAAGATAGGAATTTTACTTATCCTACAGTTTGAGTCGAAAACAAGTTTCATTTTTTACTTCAGCCTTCAATACAATCCCTGGATATTGCAGAAGAAAGTGTCATCAAAAGACGCACGAAGAAAGATTTTGATTTTAACCGCAATGTAAGCTCCTTATCTATTCAATTGAAAAGTTCACCGGCAAGGTTTTCTTAACACCACCCCTGTCCGCTGTGACCCACTGGGATCTGCCCTACTCCACCCCAGTAAAAAGATCGCTCAAAAAGACCCATTTTTTCGCCCCAGTGAATAAAATGGCCACCCTAGTGATATATCAGTATGTTCTTTCTCACCCCAGTGGTAAAAGAAATTAAATACAAAGAGCCACTCCACTGTAAATATAATAAAAAAACAATCGATTTTTGTTATCTCCCTGGAAAGACCTTGCCATTTGACCCGACCTTAGTGCAGTAGGGGACATATGATTAATATCTAAGGAGGCCAAGCATTGTTGGGGCCGGTGGACCAGGCCAAGTTCTCTTTAAAATCCTTTTTGGAAGCATTGTTGCATATAATTCATCATCCAATTTGTCCAATGTCGTTCTTTAGTACAAAAGTCTCTAAAAATTGCTTGAATAAAAGAGGCAGTTTTTGTCTCGATGCTTTGTTCTCCAAACTCATTTAAGAGCCTTTACTACGGAAGAGTTGAGTGGTTCACAACCTCATTGCTCATCATTTCTACTTCTGTTATTCTGTATCTCTAGTCCAGTGGTTGTCTTTGGAATGAAATGACAACTTCACCAAAAGACATTAACACGAGGCTGTCACAACATGAAAACGAGACATTTAAAGAAGTAGATATTTTTTTGTGATTTAAGAAATATTTCGACTAGCAATTATCGAATCTTCCCCCAAACGTTTAAAACTACTCCAACTCGAAAGATATTAGCACCCATTGTGAATGTAAGGTTCTAACTTCCAATTTCTTATTATATCCTTTCAGTCTCGAGCAGATTTTGAGGATTTTTGGACCGAAATCACGACAACGGAAAATGAAGAAAAAATTGAAGATGAAAAATCATTTGATATTGATGTTGATATCAAAGAAAAACAACACGAAATTGAGAATGCTATTGAAGACGCTCAATTTCCTAAGGTAAACATCAAACATTAATTCTCTGAATTGAATTCGCGAATGATGTGACTTGTAGAAACTTTGTTCATTGAATTACTTAGGATTCATGTCAACTATTGCATTAATATAAATCGAACTGTTTAATCTTTCTTCTTATCAGAAATCTAGTCTACATACATTAGAGACTTATACTCTTATAGTCCAAGACGAAATCTTTATCTCAAAATAATGGCCGTGCGGTATTCAGGCGGGCAAGAGTTTCTGCGTGGGCGAATTTAACAACGGTAGGGTGAGGAAGTCTTGTATATTCCTCACTCTACCGCCGCGCAAATCTTCCTTCAGCAGCCTTACTTAGCAGTATGCTCAGTTACATGATTTTCCCGCGATTGGAATTCTTTTACGGTCGTTTAAATACATTATAATAAGGATGGAAGAGAGAGGGGATTATGCCGCATACTTAAATATGAAGAACACAGTCACAGTCTAAAAATTGATTGAACATTTTTCATTCAAGGTTTCATCATCACAATCGACACTATCAATAGAAGAATCGACCGTGGTGTTACGAAAAAAGAAGAACAACGAATTCAACTCTAATAGAAATGTAAGGTGGTTGTTAAAGCAAACAGAGTTTTAAAATTGTGAATAATTCGTTGGTCGTTTGGTTGGTTATGATTCACCAAAGGATCAGGAAATTTTCCAAATGTTGCCGAAAAGGACTAATTCTTTTACCGGTTGGTTGGTGGACGCTATATACAAACAGTTCCTATATCAACCTAATGTGTACCAGAGTATTACCTCACGTTTATCGTTCGTTAGTAAACTCAGTACAGATTGTTTGTTTTGCCGTAAATTTCCCGTGAAGTAGTCTCTGCGGAGAAGTTTGGACATTTGATTTTTCTGCTGCCTTCTTAATTTCCCACAAAATTTCACCTGCGCTTTGCCTCAAACTACAAATTGCGAATGCGAACAGATCCTCTACGGAAATGAACCATTTGAATTTTTCGTAGATATCGTAAATATCAACCCAGTGTAGAAATGGTGCCAATTGATCATCAAACTAAGTGGACACCGTTACCATTTATTTTTCCTGCTAGACGTTCTTAAACATGTAGAACAAAATAGTTTTCATGATGACAATATTAATGTTTTGTGGATAAAGTAATAATTCTTCCTTTTTGAATTTGATCTTTTTGTTCATTTCAGTCTCGAGCAGATTTGGAGAATTTTTGGACCGAAATCACAACCACGGAAAATGAAGAAAAAATTGAAGATGAAAAATCCTTTGATATTGATGTTGATATCAAAGAAAAACAACACGAAATTGAAAATGCCATTGAAGATGCAAGTTCTCCTGTAGTTAAGGTAAATTATGCAAAAACTGCGGCGTTACAGGTTTGGTAGGATCCATATTCCGAATCAGCACCCTCAAATTGACTAAAATCAATTGAAAAAGCTTGGTCACCATGATTTAAAAAGAAAGTGAAACGTTTTATGACTACTGGCCACGGCCTATACGCTTAATGAAAATACTTTTTCTACAAGTTTCTTTTTCGCGAATTATTCAACACGAAATGACAACAATTTTTCGAATTTCCCAATTTGCGAAAATTTCTTGTCAGGAAAATTTCTCGTTAATAATTTCATCGTGTCATTCTTCTGATTAAGAACTTTATTTAGAATAATTTTCTTATTTTTTTTCTGCAGCTTTTCCCACCAATGATAGATACGAACAGAGATGCGAATTTTTACGAATTGGATGTCGATGAGTCTCAAAACCAAAAGGTAAACAAAGTTTTCGCGAAAATATTTTTTGCGGATTTTGTGGTTTTGGGTGTCATCAGCAAAATTAAATTCCGCAAAACGCAGAAGAAATGTGACTAGCATAGGTAAGTTTTGGAGCCAATGAAAGCCAAGATGTGGTGTTTTTTGAATCGATCTTGGAATGGGTTTAATCATAGCAACGAACATAAATTAAGGCACAATTTTTTGTTTTCTTCACTTGAATTCTCAAACATTTTATTTTGCTGTGTCGGTATTGTCATTCAAGACAATCTTCAAGCGTTAGGTGACACAGGTGCAGGGGTGTCTTTACACTCAAATGGTGTCTTTACACATTCAAATATCTCTTTCCTAAAGGCGGAAATACACGATGTGATTTTACATATAGGTACTGTGTATTTCCGCCTTAAGCTTTAGTATTGCTAAGCTTATTTAATTACAATGTTTTGCATAAAAGCTTAACATAAAGGTTAACAATAATCCATTGGTTTTATTTCTTGAATCAGCCGCTAGATATCAACCTCGATGTCCCAGTTGGGAGTTCAATCGCTCGACGTAGAAAGCAAATTGATGTTGCAAATTCACAAAGAAATGTAAGTAGCTTAAAATTAAGACTGATATCAAGGGTGCTTTTATGATCCATTTAAATGTAAATTTTGCCGACCTAAACATAATTTATTCTCTGATCCAGTAAAGATGCATTACGTCAATGATTACGTCACAAAAATCACTTGCCAAAATGATATTTCCATAAAAAGTTATTACTTCGATTGAAGTCCCTTAATAATCACCATAGTAATGTTGCAAGTATTGCTCATGACGTCACATGGCTAATTTCAAAAGCAAAAATAAGAACTTGCTGGTTTGTACCGAAATTTTAAAATGTTGTCAGCGACTTCTTGTCGGAGTAGATGAATTCAATTTTTGCAAAAGCACTCAGAGTGTATATTTCAAAGTACAAATCTTAAAACTATTAACTTGTTCTACGTTTTGTTTTTAATATTTTCCCTATTAGTCCCAAGTAGATTTGGAGAATTTTTGGAACGAAATTTCAAATGAGAAAAAACCAACTGGTTCATACGAGAAAGATGATAGCTTGCAGCCACGAAAAATCATTGTGGACTCACTTGACGATAATTTGCTTGATGTCCCAGTTCGAAGAAGACCATCAGAGTATCGAAATGTATGAATTTTTAGTAATTTCTCCTTTTTTTGAGGAAACTTTGGGATTTTATAAAGTAGGATGGAAAACTCCCATTTTAGCCTACACATTTTTATATAAATATATAAGTACCCTCGACCCATAAATGAAACATTGCTTTACAAAACCGTGAGAAGCCGTTGATGGTTGTCTGTACACAGACCCGGTATCAAAATTCAAACGTTCATTTCCGTAGAGGGTCAGTTCCCATTCGCAATTTCTAGCTTGAGATTTTTAAAACTAAGCATGCGTGAAGTTTTGTGGGAAATTGAGGTGACATCAGGAAAGTGAACTTTCTACACTTCTCCGCATTGGCAACTTCATGGGAAATTTAGGGCAAAACAAACAATCTGCACAAGTATACTAACGAACGATAAACGTGAGGTATATTCTGGTATAGAAATGCGTTGACGTGGGCCATGTATCCGATGTTAGTTTCTTACTTATTCATACTTATATCAAAATCTCTTTTTTTCAGTCTCAATTAGACATCGAGAAATTTTGGACTGCAGCTCATATCAGAACGGCTGCAGAATGTTTAGCTGCTGAGGAAGCAATTGTGATTAAAAGAAGACCAAGTGAGGACGGTGGACTCCGGGATGAAATTCGGAATGTAAGTTTATTAACAAATTACTCCAAACATTACGTCATGGTAATAAAACAATCGTAGTTAAAAGAACTGGTGGTAATTTATTTTTGTTTCTTAAACGTCTTTGAAAGTTTAAAATTTAACGCCGTAAATTTTACGCCGTATGTTTCTTGATAACTTCTTATTATCCTTTCAGTCTGAAGCAGATTTGGAGAATTTTTGGAACAAAATCAAGACCACGGAAAATGAAGAAAAATTTGATATTAATACGAATATAACAGACAATGAACAGGGAATTGAAAGTACTACAGAGGGTGTTCAAACTGACCTGGACAGAAATATTCTGGAAGTCCCTGTCCGGAGAAGACGAGCAGAGCACCGAAATGTAAAATTTGAAGCTATTTTATTCTTTTCCTCTAAAAAATGTTTTCCTCTAAAAAAAAAACGTACCAACCTCGTACCCAGTGCGATAAACTTTCCTCCTCTGTTTGTATTTTCCACGTTAAACCACCAGTTCGCCCTAGAATCGGGGTTGCATTGAACTTGCTTGATGGCCATTATTTTAAAGACCTTAACACCTCCCTGACCTCCCCTCCCGAATTCTTTTTTCAAACTTAAGGTATGTCATCACCTTTGGAATCGATTTTTAAAGCTTTTGATCATTACAGCGATAACTCATGATGACGTTTATATTAAAAGTTAGTATATATTTTCAGAAAGCTTATGAAATTCTGCATCTGATCTGATCAGCCTAATTTTGGTAATTATTGAGAAACGGAGAGAAATTGATTTAGATACAAAAATTTACGAAAAAACCCAGATATGTTCAGTTTCTAAGAGTCCCAAGTCCCCTTAGTCGGAGATTTTTGGGAAATCTTTGCATGGTCATGTTCCCAAGATAATAAAGAAAAATACGTTGCTTCTTTGTTTTTTCTTATCTCCTAAATCTAAAGATAGTTGCTGTGAAAGTCAAATTTCATGCTTTTGTTTGCTAATTTTCGACTTATTTTTTCTGAAAATATATGCTTTTAATATATCAATGCTATGTCATCACGAGTTATCGATGAAAAGATCAAAAGCTTCATAGATCTAAAGCTTCCAAACATACCTCAATGAATACAGCAATATCAACATAAATTCGGTTTTTATTTCAGTCTCAAGCGGACATCGAGAAGTTTTGGACGGAAGCTCGAATCAAAACTGCTGCAGAGCAATTAGCCGCTGACGAAGCAACTATAATCAAAAGAAAACAGGCTAATGATGATGATGCTGGCGAAAGCACCAAGCAAGATGGTGGCAAGATACGAAACGTGAGTAACGCCGTCATTTGATGAGTAACGTTTACGTGTTTATGATATCTCATTGACGAAAATTACACCTGTATTTTTGATATTATAAAGAGGGCCTCTCCGTACGTAGTAACTTGAGATTTTTGCCAGACCAATAACAAAAGTTCATATAAAAGTAATTGTCCGTAATTAGGTTTTACTTACGCGCGTTGAGTGGAGAATCGTGATTAAGTTGAGGGTATTATCTGTCAAACTTTCAATGTTTTTATTTATGTACCTTTGTGAAAATGTTCTCTTTTCTACTAAAACAGTAGTCGTAGAAAAATCGTTGAATCTGTAAACCCTACGTCTATAAAAGCAAGGAGAATTATGCCAGAAGTTTTTCATAACGAATATACAATTTTTGTTTCATATGGATGGGTTTTGCCGGGGGTTCTGCTTTAAGAGGAAACTTTATGCAACTTTGTACTATAAACTGATTTTTTATAGCTCATTGAGATTATACAATGGATTAGAAATGATTTTATTCTTTGGTCTGATTGTTTCATTAACTTGGGATGGTATAAGACTTGACAATATCTAGTAGAAACTCCAGGCTAAGCTGGAGAAATTTGAAATCAGAGAATATTTAGAACTCTAAAAAAAAATGTTGTTTAAAACAATTTCATGTTCAATTTTGGTTGACATACTTTTATCCGTAATTTATTGGCTGTATAGTAAATGGGTATGTCGTATTGTAGATTTGGCTTTTTTTTTTTTTTTCGTATTTGAATTTTTATGGGAGATTTACAGTCTGGACTCATACTCATTTCACAAAACTCACATGAGAAAGAAATAGTATGGTAACTTTGAGCAATATGAATTTACGACCAAAATGACATTTAAACCAATCAAAAAACGCGCAAAACCAAGATGTTGAAGAAAATTAAGCAATGAGACTCATCTACTTTCGAATCGAATTAAGATTTGAAGTAGACGGACTCCCATCTAGGAGATTTATTGCATCTGTAGTCTTTGTCAATAGAATTGGTATTAATTGAAAATGCATAGTAAAAATGAAATAATACATCGAAGATTTCATGAATTTTCTACCAATAAAGAAAGTTTAGGGCCAATTAATCACCTTTTCTTTTACATCGTATCTCATTTTTAGTCTCGCCTTTTGGATGCGGACTTTTGGAGTTCGTTTGATTTCGAAAATGTTGAAGAAGCTGAACGAAAATTGAACAAAACAGAGCAACGAAACAAGAAAGATGACGTAAGCAGATAGATTATTATCCTTTGCAAAAAAAATTGTCACTTAAAACAGTGTGTAGAAACCAGGATGAAACGAAAGAAATAAGAAAGCAAATAAGTGATGCTGTCCTGCTGTCCATTGGAGCAGCTTTTACTGACAATCTTTAATCTTAGAACTGTATTACTACCCAAACACTTGAGTCAGGATAAAAAGAAAAAACATTCCAATTTAAAACTAAGTTGACCAACCAATCATTTTACAGGGTACACAACAACAAAGCCTCGATGAATTACTTGATGATATACCATTGACAAGTGAAGGAGGGAGTGAATCATCGCTGGATGATCCAACAACAACAACAACAACAACAACATTTTTCATGCAAAGCTGGGATAATGATAATGATTCTGATGAAAGCCAAGTAAAGTTTTTTCATTTTCTTCATGGCTCGTTTGATAGAGCAAACTTTTTACCTCGAGAATGCTAAATAAATCTGTTACTTCACCCAGTCCACTCAAGCATTATATGTGTGTACTTTATGTTCTTTAATAACAGACATGTTATCCTTGATTGTCTCCCCCCCCCCCCCTCTATACCTAAAATCAAAATTTTCTATTCCCCCTCATTTTCCCCACCCTGGCTCCAAAAAGATTTCTCTATCCCCCCTCGAAAAAAAAGTCCTGAATCCAGGGGGGGGGGACACTATGCAACAGGGTTATGTCAGCAAACAATGTTAAAATAGGAGATTAAGGATTTGAATCAGACTATAATCACTGATTCTGCTACTGTTAAAGTTAATACCATACTTGCAAACTAGATCTCATTTTATGGTCTGCTGCGATTTCACAGTCAATGATTTTCAACTGATAAACGTCTTCGTCCGTCAGTTTACATCCTATTTGATTCTTATATTGTATTATATTCTTGTCTATATACCACGTCGAACATCTGCTACGGAGGCATTTTCAACATGTTTTTTGTTATTTCCCAGCAGAAACACATTGTTTCAACGTCCATATAACGTTCTGATGTTAGGACAACGTTGTTTGGACGTTGAAACTCCCTCTTCCGACATTTCGAAATAGGCTTAATCATATAATTGTTATTAGAACTATCTTATCTTTTCGTTTAACCTTCAGATCTTTGTAAATGTTCAAAACGTTACAGTATCATAGTACAATTTGTGGTTTTTCATTATTCTTTTCGCTCAGATTGAGGATAACAGCGAGAGTGAAGTGTCATCCATTTCTACAGATGCCATTGATAGTTTGAGGAGACGGGCAAAGAAAGCATTTGTTAAAGCTAGTAACGTCAGTAAACCACTCATATTTTAGCATTCACGAGACAAGATTGTGAATCTAACCATGTCTTATTTTCTTTACTTCAATTGTATCAATATACTGTAGTTTTTTCGCCATCGTAGTTTTTGTTTTGATATTTTGTTACTCTTTTCTTCTAGATAATATTGAATAAGCAGGCGATTTTTGTTAATACCGCTAACACTAGATAAGACCTAGTTTACTTTAGTCGGTCGGTGTCGAAACTAATATTGTCAAAAATGTTGAAGTCATTGCGTTGACAAAAACTTTAACTTTAGACGGTCGATCTTTTGTTGATGTTAATTCACAATTAGATTCGACACGGTAAAAAACCGGTCGACTAAAGTGTGTCTAAACCCTAAAAAGGCTTTTAATAAAACTTTGTTTCGTTTATCTTTCAGTCGCAAGACGATTTGGATGATTTTTGGAATAATATCGGTGTGACATCAGATGAAGCGATATCATCCACTTATAATTCATCAAGTTTTGAAAGCTCCTCAACTGCTATCAACGATGACGACGAGGATGTTGGTGTTGAAATGGAGCACAAATCTGTTGAAACTGAGGAACAGTTTGTTGGAACTGACGTAAAACATGTTGAAATTGATGATAAATTAGCTGGTTTGGATGGGAAATGTTTTGAAAACGGTGACAGATATGTTGATGCCAACCATAGCGGTGTCGAAGATGGTGTGGATGAGCAAATTGTTGGTAAACTCAATGTTGAGGATGAAGGAAATTTTGTTGAGAATGGAGAACAATTTGTTGAGGATGAAGAACAGTTTGTTGGGGATTATAATGATAATCTGGAGGACACGAGATCTTCATTTGCAATTGATAGAAGAAAAAGCAGAGGTTCATTACGAAACGTAAGAATTTCATTATAAAACTGAATGAAATACCATTGGGTCTGGATTCTAAAAAAATGATATGTTTCTTTGGAAGATCTATCAATAAAAACATTTATATAAGATTTACTATTTTTCTAGTCACAAGCTGATGTTGATGAGTTTGGGAACAACTTTGAGACTCATTCTGATAAGGATAATGAAACACTGACTACTCATGAAGAAATCAACCAGCAAGAGAGTGGCCGCAAAATTGAAAATAGTAATGTAAGTTTCTTAAGAAAACCTAAAATTATAAAACCTAAATTATATTTTCACGGGGTGATTCAATTACGTGGACACCTTGTTATAAGCATAACGCGCGTAAGCAATTCCTCGAGTGTGTGAGAAATTTGTTGTTCAAACCCTTATTTAGTTCGTTTTAAAGACTCGATTTGAGTTGAATTTGCCTTAAACACATTATTAAACTCACAAAGAGTCTTTCTTTTGGCGTTTTGTTAGTTTAAAGAATCTAATTGCGAAATGAATTGAGAAAATCCGAAATAGCTAAAAGATTAAATAATCTCTTTCATTTCCAAGTTGATGATGAATTAGGTGGCACTCCAAACCTGTCCTTTATTTTTCAGTCAAAAGCGGTCCCAAGAAGCTTACCCATAGAGGAATATAATGGACCAACAAACGACGATGTAGACTATCCAATGCAAATTGACCGAACAGTTGATGATAATCCGCACGAAGTAATTTTCATTTTGTTTTTCTTGATCTTCTAATGTTGTTTAAGCGTTTTATAACCCTCTTATGTAAGAGCCACACCAGCGGTTTGTGTGATGACGTGATTGGGGATTCTTTATGACTTGATGACGTGTTTTCATAAATGTTTGCATTGTATCGCCAAAGTTGCTTGATGAGCATCAATTCGGTTATTTTTCATGATGCTGAATCGTGATTTAAGTCACCAGTTGGAGGGGGGGTTTTCATTTTCCTCTTTATTTGTATAAATTTACGTAAATGATTTGTATATTCTAAATTTTATACTCAAGAGCTGCTTGTTTTACTGCTTTATTGAATGAATGAATGAATGAATGAATGAATGAATGAATGAATGAATGAATGAATGAATGAATGAATGAATGAATGAAT
>JAUJPO010013235.1:0-19904 GCA_032270745.1 Tiaropsis multicirrata | reverse complement strand
TTGTTTCAATTTTAGGATTGTTTTTATCTGGCACTGAGAATACACTACAATACTGTTGGTTTAGTATGTTAGCTTTTACTGAGTCATCAATAACAAAAACTCTGTTTCGTCCTTTAAAGCTGATACAGATGTACTTGGTTTAGTATGTTAGCTTTTACTGAGTCATCAATAACAAAAACTCTGTTTTGTCCTTTAAAGCTGATACTGTCTTGACGTTTACTTTTGATGTTCTAGTTCGCACCAAGTATACCAAGCAAACGAAATTTAAGAAAACAGCACAATCCAAGCAATTATAAAAGCCGTAGGAAAGCTAAACAGGTGTGTTATTGTTTCAGCACCCGGTAATTGTAATTGCACCCACTGCTGTTTTAAAAAGGCCTACATCGTTTTTACGCCTTCGTCGTCAAATTATACGCTCGCAGGATTTGATATTTTTGTTGCAGTAAGCTATAACTATTAACCGTCAACGGGTGATTCATTACATTACTCTGCCATACTTTTCACTTGTCTTATTTTCTTTGTTTTCCCTAAAAAATTCTGGTCATTAGTTTGAATCACCTGTCTATAGATTTACATAGGAAGGTAATTAAAAAGACAATTCAAAACTTCACAAACGCAAGTAAGAGCGTTTTTTGTTTCTTTGGGATTTATCCCCTTGAGAGATTCTAAGCCAAAAGTGAAAGTAAATTTGTTATAATAATGTTCTCACACACTTTTGTTTTGAAAATGTGCATAAATTACATTTCGGTAAAATACACAGTAAAAAGTATGGCAGAGTAATGCAATGTATCACCCGTTGACGATAGAATATTATCTTCGGCGTAGATTTTCACAGAATCCATACTGGGATACAATCATGTCAGTATGTATGATTTTTTAGGAGGGTTGGGTTGCTTGGCTCTAGCGTTGGTTAAAGTTTTAAACAACTGATACATTTGTATATTGTGCTTTAAAGTTAGAAGGAAAGTATAAATTTCAGAAAAAAGTCAAAACATGCAAAAATTAGGGCTGCTCCAGAAAGACAGAAAAACAAATGTTAAAAAACAAATTTATAAAACTCCCTCTCCCCCTCTTGTTTGTTGAGGTTCGCTTTAAACTACCCACATACTTTATGAATGTTTCCCACTACTTTTACACCACCATCTTGAAGATATTGCTAGTCTCAATGATAATGACAGCTCCAAATCGAAAGCAAAACTTTAATCTTTACTCTGCAGGGGGGGGGGGGGCTCATTCTTCCAGCATTTTGCTTCAAACTCTCTGTTGATTGTTTCTTTAATTTGAGCGCCTGTTTATCCACCCAGGCGGCCTGTTATGAAACCAATTGCAGAATCTACATAATCAAGGGACCACAAAAAACATAAATTCAACAGCGCAGTTGAGTAGTAATGAAATTCGATAGCCAATTCTCTCCTTTGTGATCAAGATTGGCACTGTTTTTTAAATTTCAAAACAATGTGACCAGAGGGATCTGTTTGTTATGGGTATGAAAGAAGTAAACACACTGCTAAAGTTGTAACAGTTGACAATAGATTTTAGAAAAATGCTTATTATACTTAAATATGTTACTTTGGGCTACTAACTTTATTATAAAGAAATAACTGAGAAGCTTCATTTTGTTAAAAATTAAAATTTATTTAAAACGTTTTGACTTCCGTCCAACAGTCATCATCAGTTAAAAATGATTAAGTTAGAAACATTCTACAAGTTGTTTAAAAGCTAGAAATCAATCAAATTAAAATCATTGATGTGTGAATACATACAAAGCCAACAAATACACACAGGAATAGCCAGAACACTTTCTTTTTTCTTTTTTTTCAATCTATGACATGTCAATATGTTGCTTGGTAAGTTTTTGGTGTTTTATGTTTTTGCAGACCTGTCAATTCCTAAATATTTCCCCAAAATATCCAACCAGTTTGGTCATCACAATACCTTCTCAGTCAAAGAAGTGATAGGTTAAATATTAGAAACAAGTGTGCATGTAATTATTCTATTTATTTTGTCTTGTTTTAGTGAATCAAATGTCAGTTGTAATCCACAGAGTAAGGACTTGTTTCTTGAGAGAGTCAAAACATTTACTGTAAGTCAGAATAAAAATCTATTTTATGCTGAGAAGAGTTTTTTTTTTTTTTAACTGCTTCAAGTATTTTTAAACCCTTTACTTCTTTTAAAAACAACCATTTATAGAAAATATGACACAACTCAATTTTTCAATCACAATATTAGCTGATATTTTTAAAGAAGCACTGCAAAAAAATTATTTGATTTTGTTGCTTTTAACATCATTAGACAAATATTATACTTTTTATAGACAACAAATTGGGCAGCAAAACCAAACGAGCTGTCACCCTTAAAATGTGCTCAATACGGCTGGTGTAATGAAGAGTTAGACCAATTGAGATGTGTAACTTGCAGTGCTACCATTTTTGCTGGTATTCCTGATGAATGGGATTCTTCAGCATGTAAGATGTGTTTTATGTATTATATGTTATACAAAGCAACAGTGTAATACAAATTTAACAAGGCTTTAAATAGTGGTGGGACATCGAACATTGCCTGAACCAAAGCCTGTAATGTCTGACCCAAAATACATTGGACATGTAACTTTTCCAACCAAGATAAAATTCTATCAGACATTTTGTCCGACCATGTTAACATCGTTATTTCAATCCTTGATATAACAAGGTTGTTCTGCATAACAGCACAAATTTTGCAGTCTTAAGTTGAGCAGTGAAGTTATGTTAATAAGCAGATATTCAATAGGCTAGCATTCTATAGGGGGTGTCAAAATAGTTAAATCCATGAAGAAAATGAATCGAAAACAAAATTCTAGAAACAATAGGTAAAAATAACACTTTTAACCAAAACATTAAGTCGAACAATCAACAATTATTATATCACTAAAACTGTAATCAGCAAAATTAAAAAAATTTAAAATTTAAGCGTGGCATAAAGGGGTGGGATATTGACAATTATTCAATGGTTGTTTTTACCTACAGGTATATAATAATAAGTATCATCGATTTTGTAGTTTGATGTATTTTTTAATGTTGAATGTTGTTATAATAATTAATGTTAAGGTCAGATATGGAGATGGTTGATTCAAACGTAAAATATAGATATTCCCTATCATTTTTTCTTTTAATTTGGTAGCCATCAGACTTTTTAAGGCTTAACAATTAGACTATCCTTTTGAGAAGAAAGTTTGTTATTAACCGTTTTGTAAATCAATAAACAAATTGATCAATTGATTATTTTCATTACCAACAAGACAAATTTCTTTGTATCTTTAGACTCTGAGATTTGCAATGAAATCCAAGATAAATTAAAGATTGGACATCAAAAGTTATGCCCTTGGCCACAGAACCCATGTCCGCCGTCCTTCTTGAGTTTGCCATCACTCTCAGCACAACAGTGGAAAATGGAAGTTAGATCTGCCTTTTGTGGCTTGCTAGAATTGCAAGGGAATCTGCCAGAGTTGAATGAAGATACTGTAGCTTCAATGGTATTTCTTTTTTGTGTATTTTTTTAGATGATAATTGACCCATGAATATTAACCTGTGTTTGTTGGTAGGTTCGATTACCAGGTTAGGTCCATCAAAGTATCATTTTATCACTTGTTTATACCCCATAAAAGTGTTTTTTTTTAAGTCTGCTCAAGACAAAAATGATTAGTTTGTCCTTGACCTTGTTTGGGCTTTACTATAAGAACATGTTGCCTTTCCTTTCAGTGGTTCTCGCTGTTTTATATTCATTTTAAGAGCAAAGCGCATAGTTCGAAGAGAAGGAGTTTACGCTCTGAACGAAGGAAATTATGACGTAGCCTACATTCTTACAGATAATATTTATTTATTTTTTAACAGAAAAGTCTTGATAACAGTTGCATTGAGAAGCTTTTGACGACTGTCTTTCGCCACTCTTGTGAGACTGATGATGAAGGATTACAGGCTAAAGTCGCTTGTATAATGGCAATCACAGGCTGGAAGGCTAGGTAAAGTTGATATTTAATTATTAGCTCTTGTAATGTTTGAGAGTCGCGAGTGAAATTTAAATCATGCATTGGCTTTTTATTGTGAATGAATTTTTAAGTGTTGCAAATTGGTCTGCTTTACATGGATTTTCATCTCCTGATTTTTAGAACTGAACTAGGCGTTAAGCCAGTTTCGTTTGAGCTAATTAATATTTTTAACTTGCATCATTTAGTCAACCCATTGTTGAAGACCCATCCATTATTTGTTCTTTGTGCGGTAAAGAAGCTGGCTTGTGGCATTATAAATCTTTATCAAGCCGTAGAAATGCCAAACATCAAAAACCAAATTTTGAATCTGCTACCTCCCAACAATCACTGTCAGAGGACTTGATGTCGTCCAGAATGTCTGTCAAGTCTGAAAACAGTACACATTCGGGTAGTGTCACTCACGATTTCTCCAAACTGGCAACTAGTAGTGACTCCTTGGCCCATTCAGACCTTTTGAAGCCAGCTGGTTCACAAGAGTCACTTATCAATCTGAGAGTTTCAGACAGCAAACACATGAGTATTGATCATGATCACGAAGACACGGATTCTATTGGTTCACACCCACCGCACAATCTCATCAAAGCATCCTTGTTCAGCGAGCCGGCACGCATTCCTTTAGCCACACCTCAAGAATTAATGAAAGAATTATTGTTAAGTACGGCACCAGGAGGCCGATCTCATTCCATATACAGTGACTCAATCTTCAGTGAGGTTGGCTCTGAATGCTTTGAGAAACGACTCGAAGATACAACAGAAAAAGATTTAGGTAAGTCGTACACCCCCTTCTTTTCTTATTAGTTTTGTTTAACCGAGGGACTAGGTCAAGGTTTTGATATTAAAGGTTTTTTATTAAACGATTTTTCAAGTATCAAGTATGTAGCTGAGTATCATTTTAGTGAAAATTTCTAATTATATTATTGTCACTATTCTTATTTTTTTGCCTAACTAGACTGGTATTTCTACTTCTTTCTTCTTTCAGAATTAGAGAAAGCAATGACAGAGAATCCACCATCCAGTCATCCCAACCACGTCCAACAGCAGTGGATGAAGGAACTCTTATTTATGACGGCTGACAACACAAACATTGAAGTCACGGAATCTGTCATGAGTGAAATTGGTTCCGTATCTTTTGACCGGAGATTAGAAGCTCATTCCATCTCACACACGCCGCGTGCAATGACACCTGTGCATCAAACAGAATACGACGATGGTGAGCCAGTCCGAACAAAACGCATGCGTTTTCAGGTATGAGCTAAATATTTATAATTCATATTTAAATAGTTCATTGTTTACTTTGACCTTTAAAAAGTCAACATTTTGAAGAATTCCTTTATTGAGAGTTCTCAATATTGCTAGAGCGATTCATATGACAAAAAATCATTTTTAACCTTTTAAATCACCAACACACATTGACCTTTAAATTTCTCTTTATTTTAGGAGCCTTACGATGAGGCTTTCAACATGCTCTCTGAACATCGTCACTGGTGTCCCTGGACCACGTCATTATCGGCCTCACCGGTCAACGAGGACACAAGCGCGCCAACTGATAATGTTTCGTCAACGACGAGTAGTAGCGACCGAGTACAGAGAAACGTCTTCGGCTCTCGAATGCAATCGATACCGGGCTGGAAAATTGTTTTGATGACCATTTTCCCGGCTCTAGGGCGTGACGTCAGCAGTCCGGTGGTGAGCTTCTTCAGTTGTGCATTTCCCCATAGGATTCTCAATCCTTGAACTTTCGTCCACTTTTAATACTTTACCTCAAAAGTTTTCAATGTCTCTCTCTTTTAATGTAATTTTGATACTTTGTGGTTATTACTGTTCAGACTCTGAAATAATGAGCAAAGGTGACATATTTTTGGATCAACAAAATTCATACAAAACTTGTACAATAATAGTCGCAAGCTTTAATTCGAGTGATGTAAGCTACTGGCAACTTTCTCAATAAGCTGTCTTTGTCTATCACTTGACTGGTTGATAGACTTTAACTTTAAAGATTCAATTTTCTTTTTCATCTCAAAGTCGCCTCCACCACCCAACGAAGCATGGAAATCTGTTCGTACAGTGCTCGGTGATTGTGTCTCTCCTTACAAGCCTTCACCAGCAGCATCCTCCACAACCAATAAATCATCATCACCGAACACATAAAATCCGTGCAATATTTATACAAAGACACTCTCTAGATTTTCAATGTTCAAAATTTGGCAATTTAAAATAGCCAGTTTTGTTACAAAGACACTCTAGACTTTCAATATTCAAAATTCGGCAACTCTCTCATAAAATGATGCACACGGCAGCTGTCCATTCTGTAATTTAAGAATTTCCATACAACGTCAACATTTTGTTCACCGTTTGATCACCAGTTTACGCAGTTGCTATGGATACGTTTTCGAAGCTAGACACCACTATTTGCAATATACCAGAAAAATCGTCACATCTTCATGATTTCATCGTGAAGATGACCACAAAGTCAGAATTCATGCCAATTTTATCCAGTGTCGGATTAAATGATGATGGTTGGAATATCTGGGCACTTACTCTAGTTAAACTACGTAAAAGAAGGAAACATTTTCAGAGAATAATTTGTTCAGTTTTTAAAAGATATAATCTTTTATGGTGTATAAATAAAAAAAGCCCCAGGGAACTCTACTGGCTACTGGATGAAATGTATCTATAGTTGATGCTTTCTAACAAAACAAGCACACATCATTACACTCGAGCCACTGCATTCTCTTTCATTTGTTAAATCATTCGCTGATATCCCATACCCATATATTCAATGATCAGTTTTTGAAGTATTCGATTTTGTTGATCGATGGTTATGAGATGATATGCAATGTTTTATCATGGAAGAATTTGTTGTACTGATTGGTTGATCGATGGTTATGAGATGATATGAAATGTTTTATCATGGAAGAACATGTACTGATTTGTTTATCGATTGTTATGAGATGATATGATATGTTTTATCACGATAGAATTTGTTGTACTGATGGGTTGATCGATGGTTATGAGATGATATGAAATGTTTTATCATGGAAGAACATGTACTGATTTGTTTATCGATGGTTATGAGATGATATGATATGTTTTATCACGGAAGAATTTATTGTACTGATGGGTTGATCGATGGTTATGAGATGATATGTTTTATTATGGAAGAATTTGTTGTACTGATGAGTTGATCGATGGTTATGAGATGATATGATATGTTTTATCACGGAAGAATTTGTTGTACTGATTGGTTGATCGATGGTTATGAGATGATATGAAATGTTTTATCATGAAAGAATTTGTTGTACTGATTTGTTGAATGGTCTGTATATTATACTAGTTGTATTATACTCCAGTGTTCTAAGTCAAAGTTGATTCGATTAAATTGCCATCATGTTTTTTTAATGATGTTTTTACAAGAATACGTCCACGCTAACATCAAATGGAATCTTATAAGTCATTGTTTCGTTGTGATGTGTTACAAAAAACCTTGGTTTTATCTCTGCCTTACATTTCTTTAAAAATTAATTGACTCTATAGTAATAGCATTTGAGACTGATTTTGGTTTTGAAGGCCATACTTGAGGTTAACCATGTCGTTCTTTAGTACAAAAGTCTCTAAAAATTGCTTGAATAAAAGAGACTAATTTTTGTCTCAATGCTTCGTTCTCCAAACTCGTTTATGAGACTTTACTACGGAAAACTTCAATGGGCTCAATTTGGGCTCCATACCCTCACAGTGTGTAAACCCCCCCCTCCCGAAGATTTGCAAATATTATATTAGGTCTTTTAGGCCCTCTTTACTACTATACTTTGCAGATATTCCACAAAACAATAATTTTAATCGACAAGCAAATGACTGCTATCCATTTAAAAAGCTAAAATCAGCAGATATTAACCCTTTTTTTAGCCAACGCAGCTTTGAATGAGCCAAAATATTTCAAACTTTTAATGGCCATTCATCAACTTTGGAAAGCTATAACAATAACAATGATTTTTTTTTTTTAACTCAAGTGGTCAGGAGTATCGGTAAAATGGCGTTTGTCTCTATTCAATATACGAAATAGCCTTTTTATTTAAATTTCAGCCATTTTTGCTCATCTAAAAGTACAATACCTTTGCAGTATCAATTCTGATTTTTCTGCATGGATTTGGCTGTTTATTTTTTTAACCTAAAAAATATAATATGAAATTCATTATTCTAAATAATATTTTGAATGGTTTATTCTTTTACCTACTACGAACACAAGCTACGCGTGCAGAAGAGAAATGCCTGAGAAATATTTCTATATTTTGCTGCTTTAGTCGGTAGAACTATAATTTGCGACTAATTCACTACTTAATTGTATTCACTGACGCTGAATGCTCATTAGCATTATTTAGCCTAGGATAAACCCTATCAATTCGAATTTTAATCATATGCAACCTTGTGTACCTTAAGGGAAGAAATTTTCTCGGGAAGAAATTTGCGCGGCTTTTAATTTCGCGGTTGAGGGGATTTTTTGTCCATGAAAAACTCTATTTTGCCCTAAAAAAGACTAATTTTAGGGGTGACTTATTTAATTGTGAGAATATTCGTGTTTAGCGGAATTTAATTTCGCGGTTCACACCCAAAACCGCGAAATTAAATGCCGCGAAAATTTCTTCCCTTAATGTAAGTTACATCATTTCTAAAATACAGTATATGTAGTTTTGAAACCGGTGGAAAGTATCCTCAAGAAAATAAAAGTAACCCTCGAAAACAAAAAGTATGTGCTGGTCAGTACATCCTATGACAAACCAGTAGATAATAATATATTACCCCGCAAACATGAAATCAATGGGCCACGTTTCTTTTCTTAGAACACTAAGACCGACCGAAGCCTTTTGATATTCTTAAATTTTAGGTGTTTTCAATCAATTTTCTTCAAAAATTGTCATTGGAAGGCATAATGTTCTTATATGGTTTGTTCTTATGTAAAAACGTGTATTTCACTATTTCTTTATTCTAACAAATATTTTCACTTTTTGTTTTTTTCAGCATGTTAATAAGAATACAAAATCAAAATAGATAAAAAATATAACATTAAAAATAAGATGGCCACTCCTGGTTACAGATCATATCAAGAAATGCAAGGTAACAAAGGAAACTTCAATAATGGTAGCTATGGGAATGACGGTAGCCAAAGGATCTATGGTAATCATGGAAACATCGACGATCCTTATCGAAATAATGGTAGTTTCGGTAATCAAGGCAACCATGGAAGTATAAATGACCCATATCGAAACAATGGTAACCACCAAGATAATTATGAACACCGAGATAACAGGGATGAATACAATCAGATAAGACCCCGGGGAGGTAGGTTATTAAACGTGTTATGTTACGATTACATAGAAATGTTTCATTATGTCCCCATATCAAATATCCCTAAAATTTGCTACTTATTTGCTAAATGTTTTAGTTTTAGAAGATTTTTATGGAAAGTTTTTGCCGCGTCCTCGAAGCTTTGGTCTATTGTAGAAACAAAAATCCAGTGACAATTTCATAACCTATAACATTATGTAACGTGTGTTACATGCAACATGTGTAATATGTAACCTATATGTAGTGTGTAACCTGTGTTGTACTGTAACCTATTTAATATGTTAATCTTGATTATGTTAAATATCCTAGTTCGTGTTCGGTTTCTCAACTTCTTTCTGTTTTAAAGGACGCTCTCCTAGAGCCGATAAGCATGATCAACAGAGAACTTACGACAATTTTGTGACGAGAGACTATGACACTCAATCACCCGATCATCGGCAAGAAAACAGACGTCGCGGGGTTGGAGATTACGTGGATCGCGAACAGAACAGTGTCCGTCGTAGTGGTGGTGGTGGAAACGAGCGCCGGCGGTCGCGCTCTCGCTCGAGATCGCGTGATCGGAGTTATTCGCGCTCTTCGCGCAATCGCTCGCGTTCCCGTGAGAGAAGAAGAGATCGGTCAGCAGACTATCGGCGTGGCGACCGTGACAGTTCAAGGGATAGAACCAGCAGTAGATATGGTAGAGATGTAAGCAAAATGTTTTGTTTTGGATGAAATTTTATTGTTCAGTTTGTGTCGGTATTTCACACTGTCCATTACGTAATCTTTTCTACGGAATCATCCCGGGATGTTTGCCACAAGTTTCATTCTTCAAAATACAGGTTTTTCATTTTTGCGCCTTTTTTACACCTTATTATGTTGTTTTATTTTTCGATAGGGTCGTGACGACCGTGACAATCGGGAAAACCGTGACAATCGGGATAATCGTGATAGCGACTACAGACGCTCCTCTTCATCAGTCGCATCACGTGACGAACGCTATCAACGAGATGAATTTCCACGCTCAGAAAGAGGAGGAGGAGGGGGATCTTCATCGAAACACGAGCTATTGCAACCCTCATCCACAGTGATTATTCAAAGTCTTCATTTGGAAGCACAAGAAAAAGACGTAAGCCATGTTGTTTTCTTCACCCCATTTTTAGGATGTCGAGTGGTTGTTGGTAAAAGACAGACATACCTAAATTATGTTATTTTCAGGAAAATCTTTTAAATGACTTTGTGTGTGAGGGGTCTGAGTACTAAAACTCCTGGGTATTATTGACTGAGGTATTCCATTTATAGAGTAACTCGAACGAACTCCTGGTTAGTAGAGTTTTTATGTTACATTCAATGTCTCTTTTTAATGGTATGAAGCAAGCTCTAAACATTGTTTTATTGAGTATTTTAAATAAATTTTGTTTTTCTTAACTAGTCGCTAAAGTGTTCGATAAAATTGATGTTCGAATTTATAGAGCGATATTCATGAAATGCGTAAGTTAGTGTTACGTCATATATTCCTAACGAAAACAGCCGCAATAGAGCGCTAACTCCAATTTTTTTTGCAAATATAGAGGACAAACTCCGGATTTTTTGGGCTGTATCCGTTAGGAAAATTGACGTAATGCTAACACACACACATCATGAATTGTACTACAATATACTTTGGGTTTATAGATCGAAGCATTATTAACGGAAGACGGTTTCGTAGCAAGAAGCGTGGCAGTGATTCGTGAACGAAATTCCGAGAGTCGCGGCTTTGCTTTTGTTGATTTTGAGAACGAAACGGTGGCAAAGGATTGGATTGTGAAACGCCAGGTTGGTTTATTAGTCCATGAGAGAGCTTTTATAGTCGACCCCCCCCCCCTGGATATCACAAATTTACCCCCGTGACATGACCAAATTTCGATAGGCTGTTGTGAAATTGGGTCATGTCCCGGTGGTAAAATTGTGATATCCAGGGGGAATGTCAATCAAATCACTGGGCTTTTCTTTTGCAACGTGCTGTAAAACATCTCTAACATTTTTTTGGTGGATGATTTGCCCTTTGAACCTTCCGATTCTCATTTTCCCCGGTTCTAGTTTTACGTCATATTTTATAAATGGCTGCCATGCATCATAATTGCCAAATTGAACTGTTGATAAAGTAATTCCCTTTTCAAAACCATTGTGTAAATTTGAAATTAATTTCTTTTCATCATTTCATTTTTCTATTTCGAACTTGTATTGCCAAAGGTCGTTGTAAGATTAAGGAAAAAGTGCAACCTCGTTCCCAGGGTATTATCTGCGCTATTCGACTTTTCTTTGTATGGCTCGTCAAAGAATACCCTGGAACTATTTATTAATCTCATATTAAAGACGCCTAAAGGCTCGTGAAGAGTCATTATGTCACAAATTTCAGGTAATAGAACATAAGCTTCTAGAAAGTTTTTTCATCATCTTCTTCTTTCAGCAATCACTGGTAATTCTCGGTCAAAAGTCGGTATTGAATTACAGCCGCAATAAACGGCAGCAGCAACAATCAAATACAAGCCAACAAAATCCACAACATATCCCGGACTGGACATGCAATAAGGTACCCATCCATGATATCTATTACGTAATCTTACGTAATCCTACGGGAACTAAAAGCTACAATGACTAAGATCCTGCTTTTTGTAATGTTTACGTAGAAAAGATTACGTCATGATGGATATCACGAATTGTTTTAGTGTCATTATAGCCTGTACATAAATTTTCGTTTACAAGTTTTGTGTAGACGATTTATGTACAGGTTGACCTATACGTGTATAAGGTCCTATGTATCCTCTTGCCTAACCTCGTTAATGCCCCTAAAACTAAACTATTCATCATAATGTTGTGTAAAATACCTTTTTTTGTGATTCATTTTAATACAAGATCAAAAAGATGAGTAGGAATTTATTTATTTCTGGTCTTCTATTTACATTTTATTACTTCTTACACTAAAAAAACATAAGGAATTTAAATACGTTTAAGTTTGTCCATCCAGTAATAGACATATTGGAAGTTTATCGTGAATTGGATCACGAGATTTAACGTTTGGCTACGTTTCGAGAGATTCATCTCTCATCATCCCATTAAACATAAGGAAGCTTAGGCGTGGTTTCCACCGGGTGATATTAAGCGATAAAAAGCGATAGAAAAGCGGCGTGTTTAGCTTTTGGGTGGGAACGTGTCGATAACTTCTATCGCTTTCTATCGCTTACTATCGGCTAATGGAAGCCAACCTTTAAAGTTATACTAGTCTAGTATCTTCCCGGTGGAAACAAACCTTTAAAACATATACTACTCTAGCATCTACCCGGTGGAAACCAACCTTTAAAGTAGTTATAACTTTTTCTTTCAATTCTCATACGTAGTGTAAGATGTTGAATTTTGGAAGTCGTCAAAGGTTTGGTGAACCGTTTGTGTGTTTCAAATGTAGCACAGTTCGAGATGGTAAGTGTATAATCCTATATAATTACTCTCCTTAAAATAAGTTAGCCTATTTCCTGCATCCGACCTAAAAAAAGTACGCTAAAAACCAACCAAAAGGGGATATAAAAGAGATGGCTTTGGGCCAATCTTTTGATCTGTGAGCTTGCAACAATATAGAGAATTTTGAGTTGCTATTCAGAACCCAGGAAGTATTCAGACAACCCTCCCTCTCCCGGTGACCGGTCAACCAGAAGGAGTCGTGTGCCATTCCAATACTTGAAATAGCTGTCAGATATTGGACATTGTCCGACTCAAAACACGTTATGTCCGACCAAAAACACACTCGGACATGGACATTTCTGACCAAAATCAAATTCTATCAGACATTTTGTCCGAATTCTTGTGCCACAGATAATTTCATTGCCGGAATCTACAACCTCGTTCCCAGGGTTCATTGCGCGGTTTTAACGTTTTTGATATGACTCGAAATTTAAATATTCTTTGACGCCGTACAAAAAAAATGTCGAATAGCGTAGAGGCGGGCTGAGATTGCGGAATCTGAAGAGAAGAAGAAGGTCCAAACATTGGCCTTTGTGCAAACAATGTGCTTGATTTTTTCATAATTATACGCATCGCATATATTTTGGTTTCTCAAATAGAATCTGAAATTTCAAGACAAGACCAACAGAATTCTTCACTTACGACTCCTTGTAATGGTAAGAGGTGTTTTTTATGAGGTTATGGACCTGACAAGTTTTCCGTAGTAAAGTCTCTTCAACGAATTTGGAGAAAGAAGCATCGAGACAATGATAGATTTGTCTCTTTTATTCAAGCGCTTGATAGAGACTTCCATACTAAAGAGCGGCGTGGTCTCGAATTGGAAGATGCTTTGCTACAGGCTAGTACATCGAGGCATCGAGGCAGACATAAATTCTCCTTTATTCTGAAACCAAAATTTCAGCAACTCAAGAATATAAATAATTTTATATTTTTTCTTTTTGATTATAGTTCTAATGATTCGGGGTATGGACTTTTCTACAGAAGAAGAAAAGGTGAAATTAAACTTTATTTTTCAGTCAGTTTTATCCCTTTAGTGTTACCAATAAGTATTGGTCAACTCTGTCTTCGAATCTGACTTTAATCAGTAGGATCATGGTGGCTTTGTCAACGATGGGGAGGCAATTGGAGAAAATTTTAAATATATATCATGAAATGCATCGTAAAACAAAGAGCGATCCACTGGAATAGCCAACTTTAATTAGCTTTATTCTTTTTTACCATGATAGATACGAATTGAGATAGTGAAGTTGACCAGTAAAGTGTTGTACGATGTCCGATTGATTCGTGATAAAGTTACGGATATGTCACGTGGTTTCGCATTCGTTGAACTCGGAACGACTGAGGTACTGTATGAAACATTTCATTTCAATATTTCATTGTGTCACTGTTGTAGTGTTGTTTGTCTATAGAGAGAGTGTGTTAAATGCTACGAAAAGTACCAATCAGAGCGATTCATGTGATATCAAAAATCAATTTTTTGAATTTTTTTGTTTTTTTATGATGATATCTAATCATAATATTTATATTTTATGTACCTATATTTTACTCGACCATAACCATTTATGGGCCCCGGCTTAGAATTAAAAGCGGAGGGTGCGAAACCTTAAATAGTGTTGCCCCTCCATAGTTGAAAAACATTCATTTAAGCCTACATTTGACGGGTCTCCGATGATGTTATATTAAATCAATGGAATCGCAGTATTTTTAACCAATAAAATAGCGTTACAACAGCGCTGTTAAAAAAGTTGCCTTATTTATTTTCAGGATGCCAAAGAGCTATTGGAAACCATCGAGTGTATGGAGCCTCCATTTGAAATTGATGGGCGCCGTATCACAGTTGGTTACGCAAGGAACGGATACAACGCTCCGCTTGGTGGAAAGAAAACGTAAGTCTCGATGAACATATATTTCTACAAAAGAACTCTATTTCCTATATTGGTCAAAGATGTGGAATGTACTTCTTTTCATATACTCTCTGGTCTCTAATAGAAAGGGAGGGGGGATTGGAATAGCCCGGGGGACTGGGCTGAAAAATCTCAAAATCTTAATTGCCAGGGGTTTTGAAAAATATTCAAAATACTTTAATTTGAAACTAAAAAACTTAGTACAAACAAAAATATGAACACAATATCATTTTTATTGATAAATTACTAGTAAAAAGCATAACTTCAACAAGTAGTATGTTTGGTGAATATATTATATATAATATAAAATTTCCAAAATTAATAAGCGGAAGAGAGGGCATAACGCTTGTTAAGCATACCAAGACTTTGACTTTTAAGTCGAGAACAATCTAGAGGAACAATGGGTAGCATATCTGAGCCCGAAATATCTAATGCTTAAAAAAGGTGTATTGGGCTTTTCAAGGCAAAAATTATAATAAAGCGTTGGCGGAGGCCCTCGTCATGCCATTGCGTCATCAAAACCATGTAACTTATCAAACCCTTGTTGTGTATAAAAGCCAGTTGGTCAACGGTTCTGGTCATTGAGCGAAAAATTGTATGAAATTGTTTAAAAGAACAGCGATTTACATCTTTGATACTGAATCGAAATCATTTTGTCGTATTCGTTACTTAATTTTTTTATACACGGAAACATCCTTGAAGTCAGATATTTGCCACTATTTTTATTGCTAAAATTCAAAAACTGGTGTCAAACACCCTTGGGGTTGGGGTGCTTCCGTATTAAAGATTACGTAATGGATATGACGAAAAGAAAATCAAGAAAAAACTAAGAATTCTAAAAGTCAACCAACGGATCTTCAAAAGGTCACTAATAAAGTTTGGCTAAACAGTGTTTCTAAAAAGTAATTGTAAAACGAATTGAAAACGTTATAATGATCTTAGAATCTGAGCCATAAATAAAAAAATGTTGTTCTGAAATCTTGACTCGTTTAATGTGTATCAAAAAGACTAATGAACCAAAATGAAAGCCGTTCGTTTTACCACGAAACGAAATCTCCCTTATTCCAGATAAGATTTTGAAAAACAAAAGCTAATACTTTATGTCTTAAGAAACTTAAACCTTGTGATATCTTCTGGTAGACTTTGGATAACAGCAATGAGAGTATCAGATACCATAGTGGTGATACGAGCTCTTCACAATAGTCACATACTCTTTCAATCGAATTCATCAACTCGTCATGCCCAAGACTGTAAGTATACGACACCGACCGCATGGAATTAAACATCATTTGTATACAAAGGCAACAATAGGCGACCAAATCCAATCTCCGTAACACTAGCATTGATTCTTTATATGGATTCAATCGGAAATGGATGTACAGTATCAGAACCAGCACCGGAGTTGTGTAAAATGTTTTCGATATGGGGTTAATCAAGACAGTCGACAGCGTACCCACCACAAGACGTTCAACCAATCGCCAAGATTCCCACCAAAAGAAAGAGTCCTTGTACGGCTCTTCGAAAATCTCCTCAAAGCGCTGTTGGAGTTCCTCATTCAATCGATACATGTTCTTTCTTTTCCTCCGATTGCTGCTCCTATCTTTGAGGAGAATAAACAAGGAGACGACCAGGACAGAGAAAGGGATGATCAGCCCTAGTGAAAAAAGCCATAATGGAATCCTACGTTCGCGTAACAACTTATAACCAATTGCAATGTGAATCGGGAAGGGTATGATCCAGAGACCAAGAAACACGATATTTACTATTTGCCAGTTCTGGTAACATTCAATTTCCCCGTCTAAATAGAGAAACGCCACACCTTCTCTGGTAATGCAATGAATCAAATTCAAAGCCGTTCTTGAAATGTTTTTATAATTGAACGTTAGGGTGATGTATAATCCAATATGACACGCCAAAACTTTACGAAAATTTTGTTTTCTATTAACGGTGGATACTTTTGAAATGCAGAGAAGTACGCAAAATGTTGCGATTAGGTTCGATAACATCGCTGCTGTGGGTATATAGCCTTTAATGATTTCTCTAAGCACTACAGTTATATCCCTCGTAGGACAAAGAGTATTTGCTTGGCTGAGAGTAGATTTTATTAAATCAAAGTTGAAGAAATTCTCAATAAAGGATATGTCATTCGAGGGATTTGATTTGATAGTAAGTATAGATTTTAATTGGTAAAACGAAATCAGGATCCCAAAAGTTGCTGAAAAGGTAAACGAGGGTTCCGCTACTTCATTGTCTTTCTCGTCGAAGCTTTCCTGATTCTCTTTTGAAATCTGTGCCAGGGATCGCAGTTCGTTGAGCTCATATTCGAGATCATAGGCTGGCTTGGGAGTCCCTTTGAGCGATTGGAAAAGTGTTTTTGCCATCGCCTTTAAATCCTTTGCAAAGAATAAAAGGTGGAAATATCACCTAAATTGCATATGCCACCGTTGGGACAAAGGCGACAATGTTCATTTATAATACGATGATTGAAATCCTCTACGTAGAACAAGAAAGGTTTGTTTCCAATTGACGATAGACTGTGATTTGTCACCGAGCTGGAAAGAAAATGAAAGGTACCTGAAGGGCAAGGTTTGCATGTTAATTTTGAAGTTAGATCTGCTTGTGTTTCAACCAGCTCTGGATCTTGTGCCAGCTCTAAATCTACTGCCATTCGCCTTCCTAACGGACAGCTAATTCTCATATTTTCGATAGTAGTGTCATCAGGTCCGGGCCGAAGCCAAGTTCCGGTATTGATTTTGATAATTCTTCTAGTTTTAGTTATATGTATCAATGCGCCTTCTGCTTTATTGACTTCTGATATATCGTCTTCGCTTTGGTATTCCCGCGATGATCTGATTGTATTGTTAACAAAAACATCTTTGACAACTAAAATGATTCGAGCGCTCAAAGATTTCATCCGGATAAGGTTTCCTGATCTATCGAGACTATTATCGACGAATGACGTACGAGCTAAAATCACATTTTGCTTCGTTCCATAGATTGAAACACCGGAACGGAAGAAATTTCTCAAAAATGAACAATCTTTCATACTGATATCTATATCGCCGATTGACTTTAGAAGGAATTTAAACTTATTTGACGTAAAAAAAACATTGTTAAATGAAACTCTTGATGATATAGATTCAATAAACCCTTCAACAAAGCAATCATTGTCGGTAATGTCAACGTTCCTAAATTTAATATCAGAATTTCGAACATGAACCGTATTAAAAATTCCAATATTTTTATGTATATAGGAGTTGCTCGATTGTTCCATCTGTGTCATCAATGTCAAAAAATGCTTTTAGTCCCAAATGTTTATTGGCTATTATTAGCGTACTTTGGATCCAAAATTTCACTTTTGTGAAAGACAAAAATGACTTTAAGAAAATATTATTCTCAAACCGGCTTTCTGCTATGGTAACAGTATCATCTTCGTTAACTTCGTCAGAGAAATCGTTACCAATAAACAACTTAAATATTTTGCTTCTCTCGATGACACTATTAGAAAAAATAACTGACGATGCAAAAAATACATTATTGGTGATAATATCACGGAACATGCATTCATAGCAAGTAACATTTCTAGCACAAGCCACTGTGCGAAACTTATTATTAAGAAACTTCACTTGGGTAAGTGTCAAAGATCCACCTTGTCTGTTATTTGTAAAACTTTCTGGTGTTCTCAGGTTTTTGATAGTGCTCGATACAACAGCGATGTTGTTTTTTGATCCTTCGATTACGGACTGGTGACACTCGACATCTTTGAAAGTAACCCCGTCTAAGATAATATTCTTGTGATTCCCGTGAGACGACGCGATAAATGTTTTAAACTCAGATTGGACAACTGTTGACGAGGCTACAAGAACAGTCGAATTCTCTACGTGAATAACTCCAAGTAACTTTTTAGAACCTGAAATGTCTTTGAAACTGCTATTGTGGAACTCCAGAGAGCTATCAGCAAATTTGAAGGTAGTATCAGCTCCAATTGTTGTATTTGAGACATGCAGGTGTGCGTTAGTCATTTGGAAATGGTATCCATAAACTATGGTATTACTTATCAGCAATGTAGAAGACCCTTTGTTGCCATTTCTCTTTATCCAGTTGTTTGATCCATCTAGATGACTGTTTCGAATATTGATCGTTACTTTTCTGTTTGCAACATTTATAAGATCAAATTCGTTTGCGTTTTGTATCTTGGAGTTGTTAATTTCAATGTTGATAGGTTCTGCAGTGATTGTTGATGTTGAATAGACCAAACTGACGTTGTAAAACTCTAGGGACTCGATAACAATTTGTTTTATTTTGGTATTTAGATTTTGGGCTGGTGAACCAGTCGAAATCAAGATGGGATTTGTCTGTGATGCCAATTCCTTTCTGACCTCAATTCTTTCAATATTATGATTCACTAATGGGAATATTCCTGTCTTATATCGGTGGCGATCTAAATAGAGAATAAGATTGAAAATATGACCAACTGGTAATATAATTGCCTGTTCACCTCACCTGCAAACGTTAAATACAGTGACGGATGCAGAAGGTTTTTAATGACGGAGGAGAGTGTTGCTTTATGCACATAATCCTTATATGGAAGTCAACACTCTTCTCCGTCAAAGTTTTTGAGTACCTGAAATATGCTGTTCGTCGGCTACGGGAAAGAAAGGGTTCGATGAAAAATTATATAACAAATTTAAATGATATTTAATCACCTGAGTAAGTATTAGTACCACTTTCAACAAAGAGAATGACATTCGAAACATTCGTTATTTTGGAGTACGCAAAGTCGATTGTTCTGCATTTGATCCTTTCGGTGCCACAAGATTCAATGTCATCACCGTGTATGGAAACGTGAAGCGTCGATGTTGTTGAAGACGGAAAAACTGAAAAGTGGAAGACCAAATTCAAGTTATAACAATAAACAAAACAAAACAAAAATCGTCTCGCTTTGTATATTTTCTACACTGGTCCATAGCGTCCTCCAGGTTTTAGGTACCCCCAATAAAATTAGGTACCCCCAATGATTTAGGTACCCCTAAAGTTTTTTGAATTCTTAGGTAGCCCCCAGGATTTGGTACCCCCATTGAATTATGGTTTTTTAGGTACCCCCTTTTTATTAAACAAAACATCACCACCAGTTTTCTCATTGTTAGGCCTGGCCTGGTTAATCT
>JAUJPO010013124.1:0-19904 GCA_032270745.1 Tiaropsis multicirrata | reverse complement strand
TCAGGTAAAACTTATCAGGTAAAACTTATCAGGTAAAACTTATCAGGTAAAACTTATCAGGTAAAACTTATCAGGTAAAACTTATCAGGTACAACTTATCAGATAAAACTTATCAGGTAAAACTTATCAGGTAAACCGTAGTCGGACAAGATTATTAGTTGGACCAGGGCTTGTAAAAAGAGGATGCGAAATGAGTTAATGAGTCATTGTAAATACAATCGAATTGTTTTGTATGAACTAACATTGGACACGTTAGGTGGTGAATAATGCATTTGGTAGCACAAGATCTAAACCCTCGAACCAAAGACAGCTCCGTTATTTCTTATCCTCTTTTACAGGTCCTGGTTGAACAAAATTGTGGTCACTTTTGTCTGAATAAGTTTTGTTTGTTTTAGTTGAGGGGAGGTCATTTGGATCAGGAGATGACGGTGATATGAGTAATGACATTGATGATAACGAGGCTGATGATGTCAATTATGAAAAAGAAGAATTAAATTTGCAATCCTCAACCACCACCACAACAAGTAAGTGGTGTTGAAGCTTTGATGTTTTATTTTTTATGAAAGCAATTTTTATGTTTACCGTCCAAATTCACTTTCATTCTCGAAAAGGACTGGTAATTATGTGACCCGGACTGTCACCATGGTTAATTAGCGACGCGAAAGGTGACATAGCCACGGTGGTCGAATTGGATTGGGGTTCAACCCACAACTTTCATGTTTGCAGCGCAAGTACCAGCGCTCTTGGCGACTTATGTCAAGAAAATATAATTTTTGGTTTGGCTCCGGTGTGTCGCTGTTACTCACAGTTAACGGCCTCGTTTTTATCTACTAAGTACTTTTCTCTGCAAGCTTTTTACCGTTTAATCTTATTTCCCGTTGGTCAATGTTGAAGACGATGAAAGAGGCGGGCGGCACTTGCTCACCTTGGCTAGCTATTTTAAACGTTGGGAACACAGAAAACATAATGATATATTGCTGTCATGTTTTCATCCAGAAATATTTCCATGTCTAATTTTCCATATCGACCTTCTTCTTTCAGCTGTGGTATTACCAACACCAAAACATTGAGGACCAACTGTTTAAAGTTGATCTAATCGATGGGCGTTAAATGGCGTTATCTGATGGGCGCTAGATTGTGTTATGTGATGACCGTTAGATGGTGTTATCTGATGGGCGTGCGCGCATTTTTAGTAAAAGTTTGGAGATATCTCAAGCAACTAGTCTAATCTATATCCTTTTGAAAAAAAAGTTTAAGACTTTTCATTATATAGCTTCAATTTTAGTAAAAAATAAATGTTATTATTAACCTCATTATCCTACAACAACATTATAATACAATTGGGTCTGATTGTATCTAGTGACTCTTGAACACATAAAGCTTACGCATTTCATCCCTTAGATTTTAGTTTGTTATTTGTTCACAGTACCACGCCAACACCCCACCCCACGCCCATTTTGCTTTTACCAATCCTTTGATGAGCTTTCACTCGATCAAATATTTCATTATTTGGAAATGATAATCAAGCCAAATATTTGAGTACTTTAGGTTTTAGCCTTTTTCTAAGTATTAATATTTTGTTAACTATTTATAACCAAATTATATCGCATATTTTATATATTTTATAGTAAAAAAATAATATTCTATACAATTTTATTATATTTTTATGTTTTTTAGATTATGTACTATAAAGAAATAGCTAAGTTAAGAAATTCTTAAAATATTACCTCAAAGTAACCCTTTTGGTTTTTGACAATATACATGTTTTTTTATAAGAACATTAAAATTCGAAGAAGCCTTCTAATGTTCTTAGCTTTATTTTTGGCTTCAAGCCTTAAAATGTTCTTAGTTAAGTATTTAATTTAAGTCTCTAAATGCGATGTTCCTCACTTATTAAGTCAGTTGGCTTAACAACCCTTTTACTTTTTTTTGAAACATGATATGTACATCAAAAACAAAAGAAATTTTCTTATTTCTATACTCTTAAAGCCTCCAAATGTTCTCAACATGTTCTTAATTTTTGACCTCTCAAAGCCTTATGTTCATATTTATTTTGTTCTTATAAAATCATCGACTTTCTGATTGATTTTCCTTTTGTGAGGTGCTGTGATTACTCTTTTAATAATCCAATTTTGGAAGTAATTATGGAAAAATAATTTGCGATCATTTCAATACATATGTTAAAAGTGTTGTCAAACCATAGGCATGGTCAATCTAATGTGTTTTGAAAAAAATAGATTTTTTTTTCATTTTTAATATTTTTCAATTTTACAAATTCTTATTTATAGGTTTAGAGTTCTATTAGAGAGTAAAACCATTATGGATCTAAATGGCAACTTAGTGGCTACCAAAGAAATTTCATTGGATTTATTTGAAGATCTCCTGCAAAAGATTGCGGTAGAAATAAATGAACAACAATTCACGAATTTGAAACGTGCATTACTTGGACACATGGATCAAAGCCTTCTCACAAAGATAAAAAACCCTAAAGAGCTAGTTTTCCATCTCAGGTATAGACTATAGTTTGACGAATTTGTACTTTTTTTCAACAATTTACGCCATGAAACTTAGAGAGTTCTACAAGTAAAAAGAAAAAAAAATCTTATAGTTTAAGACGAAATCTTTAACCCGAAAAAACTAGAAATAATAAAAAGCCCTCGCCCGCGCGAATTAACAGCGGTAGAGTGAGGAAGTCTTGTATAATCCTCACACTACCGCCGCGAAAAGTTTTCCTTTAGCATTATCTGCTGACAGTATTACAGAGATTGGAGTTCTTTTACGGACGATAAATAAAGAACATAAGATTTAAGAACATGTTAAGAACATTTGGAGGCTTTGGAGAATCAAGAAAAAGAACAAAAAGAAGAACATTTTATGAAACCAAATCAAATTTTAAAGTTCTTATAAAAAACGTGTATGATATTAAGCTCCTTTTGGTAGAGCACTGCCTTGATAATCTCATTATCCCAAACAATAACTTAAATTCATTTATTTCTAACTCAGGTATAATCGACTATTGAGTCGCAAGAAGTTGGCTTTCTTCAGAAAACTTTTGGAAGATACTCCGGATAGCGGAAGACTCATTGGCTGGATCGATGGTTATAAGAACATTGTAGCTGAACAGAAACGGGCATACGGTAAATCCCATTATTTTTTCCAGGTCGTTAAAGCATCTATATATATTTTAGCTATGAGCTGAATAAGCAAAGTACTATAAAATCCGCACATTATTGATGTACCAGTATTGATCATAGAACAATTCGACTATTGGAAACCTGATGGCCCCCACAAAACCATGACTTTATTCCCATGGCTATCCTTGTTAATCAAAGCTTTTTATCCACAATACTCTGTAGTGTCAAAGCTTTTTATCCACAAGATTCTGTAGTGTCAAAGCTTTTTATCCACAAGATTCTGTATTGTCAAAGCTTTTTATCCACAAGACTCTGTATTGTCAAAGCTTTTTATCCACAAGACTCTGTAGTGTCAAAGCTTTTTATCCACAAGACTCTGTAGTGTCAAAGCTTTTTATCCACAAGACTCTTTAGTGTCAAAGCTTTGATCACGCAATCTAAAATCACCTAATTATCAGGAATAATAACGTCTATTAGTGATATATCTATGACCTAGTAATCTTTATACGGAAACATCCCAAACAAATAACTGGATGTTTGCAGCTAGTTACATTGTTAAGAATTTCAAAATTAGTAGCTAACACTAGGAATTTTTAGCATATTTCCGTATAAAAGATTACGTAATGGATATCATAAATCCAAACAACTGGGAAAGTCATATGTTTTTGTTTCATTTTTAGACAAAGAAATAATGAGCGCACTTGAGGAGATTAATGAGTTAAAGATTATTGGGAACCGCCAAATGATGTCAGAACAACAATACAAAGCCATTCTTGATCGTCATCAGATTCATTACAATCAATTAAAAGCAATCAAGACAGATCTTACCAAAGAATTGAAAGATGTCGAGGAGTAAGTTCTTCAACTTTTTCAATAGTCTCAAAGTCTTTGACGAAGAGTGTTGCTTTTAGTCATTTATTCCTTATTTGGAAGTCAACACTCTCCGTCAAAATGTCTGAGTACCTTCTGTAGCTCTTTAAATCTTCCATAGTTCTTGCCACTGATCTATAACTTTATCCATTGGATAAGGGACTTCTCAATGTTTTGATTTTGAAGTCGATTTTGACAGCAAATCCGCCATGTTGTTTCCGTGCGTATTTAGCAGTCAGAGGAAACCCTAAAGAAATCGGAAACAACATGGTTGATTGCTGCCAAAACAGAACACGCGTTTCCATGGATATCCATAAGAATAGCTTGACCAGTACATTATAGAGGTTAATGGTTCTAACAAGCTTTTTGACTTACACTTTACTTGTATTATCTCAAGATCTGAATGTTTTATCTGTAAGAAGCATGCTGTAAGTATTTCGAGTTGCAGCCCTTTTAGAATTTGTTCCTTCTTTTTCAAGGTCGCTAATGTTATTGGTACCATTATGTAACCATAGACGGCTTTCAAGAGGACTGATGGGGGTTAAGGGCACTTTTCTTTATATTTAGTTTGACTTCGTATTATGAATTCTACAGGAAATGCAAAGATTTGATAATGACAAAACAAACGCGCCTAACGAAATATCGAGAGGCGCAACAAGCCTTGAACATCAAACACAAAGTAATGTTGAACGAAAAAGAATTCCTCAAACAACTTAAAGAGGAATGTGAAGAACTAAACAATAAACTAGATGCATTCAAAGTCAACCAAAATTTAAAAGGTATTTTCGCTGGCCAACCTGATAGTTTGAAGTTTGAAGTTATTTCAAAATTTTCAATTTTCTTCGCTCAGATCATTTTTTATTTGAATTAAAATCGCGTACTTTAATTTAATAGGAAAAGTAAAAATGGGATTTTTTTCTCACACTTCAATCTTATTATTTCCTAATAATTTCACTGGTTGAAAGGTTTACCACCCTGTGCCTGTGACACACTGGATCCACCCCACCACAGTGAAAGAAAAACTCCTCATGCTCATTTTTCGCCCTAGTGGAAAATGGGATATTCTCTCTCACACCAGTGGTAAAACATAGAAATTCAAAGAGCCACCACACTGAAAATATGACGAAAGAACAATAGGTTTTTATGACTCCACTAGAAAGATTTACCATTTCACCCAATCCAGTGGGTTTGAAGATTTGACTTTCAACCCCGTTGATCTTTTAGTACCCATTGGGGTACAGAGACAGGTGTAGTATACTAAATATTCTATCATTCTTTTAACTAGGTGGAATGCGTTTGAATGCTTTCCAGAGAACTTTGGAACGTGAAGAGATAGCAACAGTTAAACGTTCCATTAAAGAAAAACGTTCAAAGATTTTGGAACAAAAACAAGTCGTTATGAAGTCAGAAGAAGAAAATGATGGGTTTGTCAAAAATGTTGATTTTAGGTAAAAAGGTTTCAAACAGTTAAACTGATGGAATTCGAATTCCCAGTGAACCAGAACATTTCTATTTTTATTCAAGGGCCTGATATAGATATATTTCTTTACTTTTTCTAGGAGGGAGAAATTGCGTATTATTTTGGAAGAGCTGCGTTGTACCCATATTGAACATGTAGATGCTTACGAACGACTCGAAGACGTGGAAACAAAGATTTTGAGCATTAAGCACAAGGTAAATGTTCAGAGAGGACTGGTCTTTAACTTAATCCACTGGATCGGGATTCCCACTATTTGATATTGCTTCCATTTGTGACAACTTTGAGCAATCAGAAGCAACACGATTGTTGTTAAGAATGGACACATGATTCAGTTTCTAATATTGTAGACTATTCTTGTGGGAATTAATCATAAATTCAATTTAGGGTTTTCCCGAAAACTTCGAAGAAAATAAATCGGTCCATTTCAGTTTTTTTTCTTTGGGTGGCAATAGTCATAGGGGGGAATTGTCTGGTGACGATAGTCCTAGGGGGCAATTGTCCAAGGGATGAATTGTCTGTCAGTGAATTAAGATAAAGATCATCTTCAGATTATCTATCACGTGGATTTACTTTATAAAAATTTCAATTTTATAATTTTACTCTGATCCTTGGAAGCAAAACAAAACGGTACCAAAAATGTACGCTTCATACCCTCAAATAGTTTTCTCTATCTCAAGAGTAACTGTGGGTTATCTGTCTGTCTAGTATTACTATTTTTTTTAACATCATTTCCGATTTTCCCTGATTTTCCCCGATATTCCCGATATTCGTTCGTGTCTTTAATTCAAGGTATCGATTAACTGTCAATCAATGTTAGAAGTGGAATTAGAATTGGAAAAGACTAGAGAAGCTTTGGAACAAAATAATTTCTTTGTTGAGCACCAATCAGATCTTCCGTTGCATGTTAGGAACCAATCAGATTCTCCCTTGCATGGAATTAATGAACCGTCAAAATCAAAGAAATTGGTCAACAACTTAAAACAGGTACCTTATCGGACAAACTTATATTGGTTGTACAAATTTAAGTCACCTCCAAATCTTTTAGTCGCTTTTGTCTGATTATAATAATTTTTGGTCCATTTCCGAAATTTCATCAAACAGTCTAATCTTATTTGATTAAACATAATTTGCTTTGGCTACTATTTTTTTCATCTAGGGCGGGAGGCAGGCGGCTAAGGTGGGTGTTAGAGGTTTAGATTGTTGAAAGCCATGTTTCTTCCATTATTGATATATTTTTTGTTAAATATAGTTTTTCTCCCTTTTGAGTTCGTTTCTCATATGTCAAACTCGTCAATTTTTTTGTTATTGAAAACATGTTTATATCGTATCATGAAAATAAATTAAAAAGTGGAGAATCGGGCTACTGGACTGGTTTAAGATTTGACGTTTTTTTTTGTAAATTCTAGAAAATCGATTACGACATGCTTGCATCGAAAATCTGTTCATTCGGAAACGAAATCAAAAGGAACCTTGAAGAGGACAATCTTCCAAAACTCAACCATCCATTCTCCGTATCAGTTGATCACCATAGTAACATAGTTGTAATGGATGGAAATCGGGAAACGGGTTATCGGGTTACCAATTTTGGGTTTGACGGAAAAACGAGTTTTGAAATCGGATTAGGTAATTTACAACCAGTTGATTTAACAATAGATCAAGAAAACTTTTATTACGTAGCAGGACGTCAAATTATACGGAAATATAATCAAGCGGAACTTGTTTTACAGTTCGTACCGCACTATACTGCCATAAGCATGGAATTACCAGAGATCTCCTGTATCAAATACAACGCGTTTACTTCTGAACTTTTACTTTTGGACAAAGCCAATAAAGGAATCCAAATCTATGATGTTGAAGGAGTTTACAAAAACACAATTGATTTATCAGAATTCGTGGCCATTCCATCTAAATTTACCATAAAAGATGAGCATAATATTCTGGTAACAGACTCTGGTGATCACTCGGTTCACATGTGTAGGTTAACTTTTTGCAACATTTTAGAGTGTGTGACCATTGGATCCTTAGGTATTGGAGATGGTGAATTTGCTCAACCTACTGCTATTGAATTTGATCCCGGTAGAGTTGGTGAAGATTCTGGTGACAATACTGCAGAATCGAAGGTTGACACACAGCCTGATTTAATCGAGTTCGAATCTCTCAAAGACCAAATTGCAGATTTGTCTTTTGATGACAGAGTTTATGAATCTGGAAATGATGTATTTGAATTTGATTGGGGATTCTCATCTATTGGTGATAATGATCTAGATTCAACTTCAGATGAACCTTTTGGACTCAATAACACGCAACTAGATGCTACCAGATTTGATAATGGAGTTCAATCATCTGTGGGCATTGATGCAGACTCAACCATTGAATCTGATGATTTCTCTGAAGATTCTGGTCATATCATCGTTTCTGATACTGGTAATCACCGGATATGTATTCTGAAGTCAAATGGTGATTTTCGGACATCGATTGGTCGTTTTGGAACATGTTTGGGGTCCTTCAAATCTCCAGTTGATGTATGTGTTTATAAAGGATTACTTTTATTGGCTGATAAAGAAAATAATAGGATTCTAGTTTATTCTTCATAATAATTTTTGATTATTTACATTTTTCAGCTCTTGTTTTGTAACGAGATATTTGTAATATTATGAATAATCAGCAGGATACAGTCGACAATGTAAGGAAGAAAACGCTCTCTTGCCAACCCTATCTTCATTTTTGCTTTCAGTAGCAAACATGAGATACTTTGGAAAAAAGTCGAACATATAGGTTAAAAGATATGAAACTTTACTTTTACTAGATTTTGACCGTTTTGCCGTAATATTTGGTGAGTGAACGAACTTTGCAGTTTGCAGGTAATTCATTTTAAACTTTAGGTAGGTTATTCTAAAGGAACGCCTGCCACCTATTTTGCCTTATCAAAACATGCGGCTCAAAAGGGCGTTAAGGAAAGAAGAGACTCTTAGCTATCCAACTAGCTATGAAACCACCTCTAATTTTTTCTGGTTCAGGAATTGGGCGTTTGACCTATAGCTCATTTTACCATAAAAAGTTGCTCGTACATTAAAAGGCTTTAAAAGGTTTAAAGTTTGAACTATATTTTTATTTTTAAAACATTTCATCAAAATATGTACATAAAAAATGTCCTGTAATTTAATATAATTTGTCACAATTAACCAATACTAAAATATTCTTTAAACTCAAGTTATAAATATATAATATTTGTCAAATAAAGAAAGATATCGAAAAATTACGGAATTAAGTGAAGGTTGAATTACAGCTTCTCTATATAGCGGACATATGAATGGACACTATTCATTGAAACGAAAAAAAGTTATTTCAGTTCATTTCAAAGCGGACATGTCTATAAAAAGCAGACATTTATTTTGCACCAATTCATGATATGTATGTTATGCAAGTTAGCATTACGTCACTTTTCCTAACGGAGACAGCGGAAAAATCCGGAATTTGCCCTCTATTTTGGGCGGAAAAATGACGGAATGAAACTTACGCAAATCATGAATGGTGCCCACTAATCGGCTTAACAAATTTGAGATTAAAAGTCACTTAACTTACCAACGTTGCTAATAGAACTGAAAAAAATTAGAAATCTGATGTCCGTAATTCAATGCAAATGGAATACTGAGAGTTTTAATATGTTAAAAATGATCTTCGACTTTTTCTACGGAAACATCCTAAAAGGTCGGGTGTTTGCCACTAGCTTTGAATTTTAAACAATAAAACCAGTGGCCAACACCGCGGCTTCTTTAGATGTTTCTGTAGAAAAGATTACGTAATGGATATCATGGGTCAGTATTCAAGAATTATCAGGACCAAACTGAAGAAAACATGTGTTACGTCACCAAACGCACGTCATTTTAACGTCAAAAGGTTATAAGGTCGTTAACACAACGTTGAAAATGCGTCATTTGACTGATATAGGGTATCCTACTTTAACTTATTCGCTTTAAACAATGAATCATGAAGGATTCCACCACAGTAAGTATGGAACCTTGTTTTAACGTCCAAACAACGTTGTTTCAAAGCGAGAACGTTATTTGGACGTTGAAACTATCTTGGAAAAATGCTGTGTGCTTTCTGGTTTGTTTTATTTTGTGAAGATAATTGAACCTTGGTAAAACCATCATCATGCTCATCATAGCAAGCACGAAGCGCTGTCTTAACTTTTTTAACTCTAAATTGCAATCATGAAGGATTCCACACCTCTTTGTATTGCCAGCAGGAACGGAACGTTATTTGGACGTTGAAACAATGTTGGAATAATACTGTGCCTGGCTGGCTTGTTTCATTTGTGAAGATAATTAAACCTTGGTCTATGTCGTAATGTTTTAACTTTTTCACTACTTCAAACAATCAATCATGAAGGATTCCACATCACAGTACCTTTCTTTCATTTGTGAAGATAATTGAACCTTGGTCTATGTCGTAATGTTTTAACTTTTTCACTACTTCAGACAATCAATCATGAAGGATTCCACATCACAGTACCTTTCTTTTATTTGTGAAGATAATTAAACCTTTATCCAGTAAAACCACCGATGTCGTAATGTTTTAACTTTTCCACTGTATATTCACTACTTCAGACAATCAATCATGAATGGTTCCAAATCACAGTACCTTTCTTTCATTTGTGAAGATAATTAAACCTTGGTCCAGTAAAACCACCCATGTCATAATCAGAACCATCAGAAAGAGGTCTTTTGGCTGCCGCTTTCTCTAAACGCTGCAGCATCTCCAGATGAATGTTTAATGGTGAAATAGAAATCCAATGAGTTGTGGAAACTTCTTGTAAACTGGCGTACCGTTTGTTGTATTTGGGAGTATCTTGCAGAAGGAGTTGGTTGATGTCTTTAGGAATTGTGGTCGACCTTGTCGGTTTGTTGTTGAATGGAGATTGTCGATGTTGATGTTGGCTTCTCATAGCATCACCAACGTCGATTGAATTTCGATGTTGTTGTGAGAAATTTGGTGGAGTTTGGAAGGATGCGACGGAAGAACGCTTTGATGATGAGATGCTGCTTTGTTCTGAATGTGAAAAAGACGGGAAACTCGAATGAGGAATATAGGATGATCAGAGCAGGAACTGTGAGAGTTTTTACCACCACTGTTGAGACTATAGAGTATCTAGGATATCCAGAGGGGATAAGAATTTCAGCACGGATATGCAGGGGGCCTGGTGTCAAATATATTGACATCCCCTCAAACAGGAAGAACCGAAGGAAGGGATATTTTTCAGAACACAGATTTATTAATTAGGTTTAAAGAGCTGTTAAACAGATATTCAAAAAAAGAATAAAGAACCTCAAATCCCAAAAAAAACTGAACATCAAAAAGATATCAATCATTAATTTATACTAACCATCAAAAACATCGTCATTCTCTGTATCATCTACATCATCGTTGTCGTGGATTTGCAATGTTTCTATCAAGTCGTTTTCACCTTCAATATATTTATCATCACGCGATTCGATATCATTCATTTCGAGTGTATCAAGATAAGGTTGATCATCATCTTCTTTTTGTTGATGATGATTGTCATGGTTACCGTATCTATCGTTAATGATGGCGTCGTCAGCAGCGTTGTTGTTGTTGTTGTCGTTGTTTGTTGTATTCTGTTGCACTTGGCATGACCACTAAAATGACGTAATTAAGATTTGATGATTGGATAGAGTTTAATTTTCAGCTTTCATTTTAAAGGTATTTTTCATACCATTAAAGCAGTAGAATAGCTCGATCAAAGACCGTTCTTTTCAATTGTCAAGCTCGATTTCAGGGCGAACTGACGGTGGCCGGGAGAGGAGGTAAAAGTTCGCCCTGGGTACGAGGTTGTTCAATTGACAGAAGGTTAATCAATTTTGTTTTTGGCAACGAGTAGGTCGACATCGTGGAACTAATTACAAATGATAGTGATTATTTCCTTTTAGTTTTGGCACAAACAAAGAGCTATGCAATTAACTGTATCAGCTCGCTTTCGGTATGCTGTTAAATGAGGCCTCCAGAGTTTTGCGTAACGACGTGATTTCTAAAAAAGGTTTTCGATGTCATTTAATGATTTGAAGTTCAAACGTGATAGATGATGGAAAGTGATGATTTGATATCATTTTTGAACGCAATGCACATGATTACATTAGCCTTGTACCGCGAAAATAACACGATGTGTGATTGAGCTTTAAATTTAGCAAGATTCCAGAATTATTTCGGAAAGACATAATTTGAGAAAAATCAAAACTGTTTCTAGTGCATTTTTAGAACTTTTCTGACGACACCAATGGCTTTGGCCCATAAACAGCAGAAGAATAGATTTAGACCAGAGCATTTGTTCGGATTACATGAGGTTTTCAAATTATAGGAATTTGATTAAATTGGATTGAGTCGGACGGGACCGAAAAGATTTTGTTCGAATTTTAGGAGTTCGAATTACATGAATTAAACCGTAATAAACTTCTTACCACTTCTGTATGGAGGTCTTTCAACGTTGTCAACCATCTTTGATATATCTTTCTGTTCAAGAAGCACAAATGAAATGTCCGTTTGAGAGCAATGACATCGATCACATATTTATATTTATTCAGTGCTGTTTTGTGTTCTTTTATCTTCGACAACTTCAAGTCGATTTTGCCTGAAAATTTAAAAGGAAAAGAATAAAGATTAAAAGGAAAATAAAACTTGGGAAAACAACCTCGTATATACACTCAGGGCGATAAGTTTTCTGACATCAGAGACGACGCTTAAACGCTGACATCCTTTGTTCTCTGTTTTTCATTTTTCCCGCGCGGTCGTCGACGGTTCGCGCCCTGGAAAGACCGTCATATTATTTTAAGAATAACGAATAAACAATAGAAATCATTAATTCGAAAAAAACTTCTTTGAATATACCAAATCTACGATGGCCCTCAAGGGTCAAAACACGCACCTCCTAGTTTTCACACACTTCCAGTGAATGAATTTTATGAGAACTGGAACTGTCATGGGTCAATGGGCCAGGAGGCTCAAGTGTGTAGTTTGAGCGTTCTGGGCCATGATCCTTTGACAGGTTCCAGTTCTTATAAACTTCAAACAGGAGGTGAGCCTTCTGACCTCTAAAGACCCGTAGGAGCAGTAAAGATATGCAAAATCTTTTAGTCATGTGGGGTGGGGAGGGCAAGTAGGGGTATAACAAAAAAAACGTTCTTCAACTTCTTCATCCTACCAAATCTTTGATTCTACGACACCGTAAAATGCTGGGACAATAAGTAGAAAAAAAAAACAATTAAAAAAACATACCCTTTGGCAACTTTCCAAACAGAAATGCGTTCTCATTTTCAAAGTAAAGTAACCAGCATTTATGTTGCGCCCTGTTGTAATATATTACAAACCATCTCATGCACCACCTAACCAGGGCGTTGTTTTGTTTCTCTTTGGGCGGTGATTTGATGATGTAATCCGCCAGTTCAATATGTTCGTTAATTGAACCCATAATGTCGGATAACTCGTCTTTTGCATTTCGTCCAAGAGTCATTTTTATTATTGTAGTTTTTGTATTATCTTTCGCTTATTCTCTAGAGAAAGTAAATAAGGAGATACACAGTGGCGGATCCAGAAGGTTGTGAAAGGATTTGACGGAGAGTGTTGCTTTTCTCCACATACCTTATATGGAATTTAATACTCTCCGTCTTCTGTATCCGTCTCTAGATAGGTCAAAGGTCATGTTTTCTAGTCTGCAAAGAACCCGCACATCCGAACGATTTTTCTATTTTCAAAACTACTATTATACTGTGTGGGACTGTAACGCTTTGACGATTTTCTTGTCCCATTTTGTTTATCTACGAAAATATGTCAAAGCGACAGATGCTTGTTACTCGTTTGATTGTTGAAAATTCTAAACTAACCCGACAAACACCCGGCCGGCTCTCTGGAATGTTTCCGTATAGAAGACTACGTAATGGTTCACCCAAGGCAACCCTAATGTAGGCTCTCAAATGCAAAGAAGTCACCACCAACAGCCATATTCCCTCTCCGTACTCCAAGGAGTGAAAAATATAATTCATTTTGGACCACGTCCTTCTTGGTACAAAAAGTCTCTAAAAAGCGCTTAAATAGAAGAGACAAATTTTTGAGGAGTCAAATTCTTGTCTCGATGCATCGTTCTCCCAAACTTGAGTGCTCTCAAATTGGCAGATCCACACACAACCTCTTTATCGAAACACAAGAAGGAAATAAAACCTCGAAATACAGACGAAACAGCATTTAAAAAACTAATCACTTCGAACTAATAAGCGATAACGAGCTTTCGTTAACTACACAAAGACGCCTTCGAACTTGATATCATATTTCAATCGACCCTTAAAGCGGCATATCCAATTCCAAGAATCTTTTATTCCCTTTAAAAGTATAAGTTTAAGTCCGAAACTAGTTGTCCAGTGTCAAAGTTTCTGATCTAAAATATTTTCCCTAAACCCATGCAATACCCCCGCTCCCAAGTTAAAAGTTGATATGCTTTTAAACCGAAGAAACAAAACAATATATAGAGACGAATACAGAAGAGACTTCCATATAAGGAATATATGAGCAAAAGCAACACTCTCCGCCATTGATATCTCTGCATTACATTAGTCAAGATGGAATTTAGATATGGTTATCTTTCAGCAAGTACTGCGAGTTGAAACAGATGCATCTAACCCACGCTCTGAAAATACATTATTTTTTATAAGAACCTCGAGCCTCAAATTTGATGAAATGATGAAAGCTTAGACCAAGGGAAGCATTTAGGCAAATATTTAAGGTGGGGTGGGGTGGGTGGGAAATTGTGTTATTTTTGTTGATCAAAATTATGAACATTCGAGCCTCGGTCGAAATTTACCGGTTCTTACAAAAAAAATGCATGAAAGATAGGACGTGTTTTGAATGTCAGATGGATGTGTGTTTTTTGTGGTTTTATCTGAGGAAGGAAGGAAAAACATATTGTATCCTCGCATGACAGTGCATGCATGTGGCTTTTGTGTAAATGCTGCAATGGTTACAATACATTGAAATGAGATGAAAAAAATATAACAGATAAAAAAGCGTTTGGAAGAGATTTTAGAGATGTTAAGTATCCGAGATAAATGACGACGACGGACGGGACTTTTGTAGCCTATGCTCTAGATACCGCAAAATTTTACAGGGTAACAGGCTATAAGCCTCGTAAAAAGAATTCGTTTTAAAGCAAAGGAGATATTTTTTAGAAATTGCGCTATTTAGAGTATAGGCTGCAAAAAACCCGTCCGTCGTCATGGTGATTTATCTCGGATAATTAACCTCGCTAATATGTAAATGGGGGATTCTAATGGTTTTCAACGAAAAAATAAGGGGGAAACGGTACTAAAACGAATGATATTCCGATAATTTGAAGAATTTTCAACGATATTTTAGACTGGAGTCGTTTATAATGCGTGTAATACAGTAATATAGGCGTTATATGATAATACGACAATTGTTACGGGATAATATTAGTTTCTATACTGATGTCCTTCTGTTTCCTTTACCATACCCCAACTTTTCTTAAATTTACTCGTCTAGCATGATAGACTAACGATATTTTGGTATTTTGCGAAAAAAACTCACACCCACAGACGCGTCTAACGTCCTTGCAGGTTACGCTATTGAAACAAACAAACGAACAAAACCGATCAAGACGTCGAAGCATAAATGCGTAGAAAACATAGAAATATGTAACATAAACGGATGCACTAAGACAAGATAACATTTAAACAAAAAAAAATGTAGAAGAAAAAAAATTACTTTTCAAAAAACGTTACAAACACGAAAATGAAACTAATCCTTATAGAACATAATGCGCATGTTAAAAAGAGCATACTGCGCATGTTGAAAAGCCGACTCTTGGCTCACAGAAACTTAAACTGTTCAAATTATAATACATGAAAAGCAGGATAAAATTAAAAATCAGCGGGTTATAAAAGTTTGAAATGAAAGCCCTTATTTTCTTCCTATACTTACATTTGAGGATTTTTGAGAAATTTTCTTCTTTCGGCTTGAAAACAACGTGGTCATCTGATGATAGGATACTTTTGAACACTGTTATTTTCTTTCTGTCGGTACAGATATACGATAGTACGATGACGTCACATTTAGAAAAGTCTTGTAGGGTGAAAGTTTAGAAGTCCAAAAAAATTAACAATATCTTCAACGTGTTGCTCCAATATCTCATAAAAATTTTAACTTGCCTTCCACCATAACCAAAACAATCATATTAAAAATTCCAACATCGACAAGATTAACAAGTCCGAACGCGTGAGACTGGTTTAAAGTTTTGTGAAAAAAAATTGATGGAAGCTCACTAATGACCACTTTGATGATAAAAGATTCCAAAATCATCATTAATAAGCATTTTAATTAATGACTTTCATGACTTGACCTGGTATCACAGGTCATTTAAGTTTTTAATTGTCTTTGTTTATTTTCTTCTGGGAAAATTATATGCTATCAAAGATTACGCAAGCAGAAACGTAACCCAATATCTCGTTTCCCGAAAGTACACCTATATCCGGGGTACTTTGATAGAAAAAGGAACTCTGTAGGAAAAAAAGTTTTGCGGATTCAGAGTGGCTGGTGTCAGAGGATTTCAATAAAAGTAAAATAAAAAAAGACCTAGGTAAGATCCTATCTAAGGGTTGAAGCAATTTGGAAATATTTGAATAATTTAATTTCAGCCATAGTAGCACACCCACCTCCGATCCATGAGGTTAGTACGAACTCCCTGGAAAACCACGTTCAAGAAATACTAAAGATAGAAGTAGAACAGAAAGCGCAGGCGGGAAAATACGAGAAGAGAAGTCATGGGTTCAATTCCCACTTGATTCGTTACCTTTGAGAAACTGGGGAGTACGCTGGTGCAGGATCTGGCGATTCATTACCAAATACTAAAGAATACTCTAGAAAATCTTTCGTATAGGAGGTCACGAGTCTTATCCTTAACCTATTATCAACTAAACTATGTTAATATAGATCATTATTTGACAAAGCTAAAAAGGTATTTATTAAGCCGTTTTTCAGTTAATATTGAAATCGCTTGAATGACGGCATTAAAAAATAATCAATAAAGCCTAAAATGACGCAAGATAAAATAGTTCTACTTCCAAGCTGGCAGGTAGTGTTGTTTTGACGTCCACACGACGTCAGAACGTCACTTAGACGTTGAATACAATGTTGGACTTTTCAATTAAATCAATACCCATTTTGAATGATACCATAAATATCGTCCGAAAAGAAGATTAAACTAGATCCTGCCTCTCCATGGTAACAATGGATAAACAAGGATGCTTTAAACAATATAACTGCATGAACTTATTGCTTTGACCAACGATGTAGAAATAATAGGTAACCTTTAGAAGGCACTTGCTCCCAAGAGACAACCATTGTTTTCCTATTGAAATCAACAATCTATTGAAAAGCTGTTGTGTGCAGTGCGTGTTATGTTTTTAGCTCGATTTTTACACACTTTTTGACATCTACTGAATTGATAGAAAGTTTGAATTGCTATTAACTGCAGATTTTGGTCTTTTTTTCAAAAAACAAAGTTACCAATCTTTAGGTAAATTGAATACGGATCGGCCTGATACCACTAACGCTTTATTTGGATTGAAAACGCTCATAAAAATCTGTTATCTAAAAATATATATGTGTGAACTGCGATATCTAAATAATACAGATGAATGTTTATAGAACAACAATATTTACACTTTTTCTAACCAAATTATGGAAATATTTATATCACGTGATCGATTCTATCCAATGCACAATGGAAGACTGCAGACAAAGGAAAATTTTATTGAATTACACTTTTTACGATGCAAAATGTCATTAATATTTTTACAACCGTAACACGGATGTTTTTGAGGATCAAGGCAAGTTGCACATCTATTATTTCTAAATCGTTGCTTTGACGCAAGACGTTTTTGAACGCCTTTACAATGCTTATCAACGTAGAACTGCATGATAAACCCTTCTTCACCTTTGACCTGGACCCAGAAGACAAAAGATGTTGTTTCAACATTGTTTCAACGTCTTTACAATGTTTTAACGTTTTAATGCCTCAACATAACCAGAGGTGGCTGGATATAGAAAGTAATTTTTGACGGAGACTGTTGACTTCCAAATAAGGGATATGAGCAAAAGCAGCATCTCGCCGTCACAATTTTTGAGAACCTTCTTTATCCGCCACTGCCATAGAACGTCAAGCTACAAATTGATCTGCTATAATATTCGTTAAACTAGATGGAACAAAATATCAAACACACAAATTCTCATTACGAATTGAAGAATCTTAAAATAATGCCATACCCTTCATTCTCCTTCAAACATTGCCTTTAAACCAAAACGTCGCTACTTTTAGCATTCAAATACGTTTCAGAAGTCACGCAAAAAAAATTCTGAAAGACAAACACTTGATAACAAAATACAAAGTCCATAAAAAATGTAAACAGGTTTTTTTAGTTACATCATTTTAAAAACAACACAAGGACTTATGGCTTATTACGAAATTGCTGGAGCCAAAATGTTTTTGTGCACTTTTGAAAGCTTTTACAAACATTTTACTTTCCAAATTGTCCTTTGGAGGCTGTTCATATGGAGGTGGGCTTATCCGAGATTACAGCCCATTATAAATATATTAGAAAATATGATATGGTCATCTGATAACCGAGCCAGCCCACCTTGCCAAGATCTCGCTGATTTAGCAAGATCTCACCCAGGAGGAATGAAAATTACGTTCAAACCAACCCATCTCGATTGTTTCGAACTCAAACTCCAGTACAAATCATAACCCATCATACCATTAAACATTATCAAAATTTGGTATCAGTCTGCAAATAAAATCGTGCAACAACTCTCGTTTACAAAAGGTTACCACGTTATAGCTTGGAAACTAACCGAAGCCTCAATCCCGTTGCGTTGCTTTCTAGTAGTTGGATTATTAATGTAGTTGGCCCATTATTATAGTATACAACAAGCTACCAGTTTTATAAAAAGATTATCTTTCATGCAATCTCTACGTCACAACTTTTTCTTCGATACCATTATCTTGATTCTAAAAGGGATGCGATTTTTGATAACAAAATTAGATAATGGAAAATTAAGCTTGTTTACATCTTGTTTGTCTGGTATGGTCCCATACTTTTTATAGAGAATGTAATTTGTTGCGTGGGAGTTTATAAGGAACGAAACGCGTTTCAGAATGAATAGCGAGACGAATGATTAGAGGACGGCAGATCGACGACCCGTGGTCATTATCCCGCAAAATCTAGCTAATCGATCGTCATAGATTGTGCAGGTCACGGGTCGCGGGTCGCTATCCAACGTCCTCCTTTTATTTATCTCGCTCAACGTAAATCAAAGGAGGAACGGAAAGCTAGTACTGTAACCCACGATCGTTTGCCCGCAAAATCTAGGACGCTCGATTGCCTGTCTTATTTGCTCCAGGTAAAACCATTTTCCATACTCGCCTTCATCTTCTGATTTACCTCGCTCAACGTGATGCAATGCCGGTCAAAAGGTCCGTATACTTTTGGAAATGAGCTTCTATTCCTTCAAAGTTGATGTAAATAAGGTCAGTTATTGCTACCAGATGTAAACAAACCACTTTCAAAAGCAACAAGTGGGGTTAAAGGGGAAGTTATATCGTGTTTTCGCAGGTCTACAACAAAGTCTACAACCTTTTGTCCGTTGTTGTGGGTGACGTAATGGGTGACGTAATACTATAATCAGATCAAAGGCCATTTTATCTTCTGGTTACTACTGACCACTTGTCTTGTGTTTTAAGGAAAAGACTACCTTTCCATCAAGCACGGAACGTTGTTTTAACGCCCAAACAACGTTGTTCCAACGTCACAACGTTATTTGGACGTTGAAATAATGTTGTGTGTCTGCTGAGTTGTACTCTAAACTACTGATTGTGATTTCAAACTCGGTACTTTTAACACGAGTTCCGCTTTATTATAGTTACTATGGAAAATCAACTGTCAAAAATTATACGTCACAGTCTATATGATTTCTATAAAAGCAAAACATGAAAATTAGTTGAAATGCTAAAATGTTGGAATTTTTCCATTTGAGTTACTGCTCTAACATTTAAATTGAATGCTATGCATGTAATAAACCAACAAAACATCGATGACAAGATTAAAAGAATGTAAGAAAGAAAAATTGCAAAATGTCCTTAATCTAAACAAAAAAATATAAGCCTGACTTATCGGATTTCATACAGCCTACAACATTAAGGTATTTCTAGAAAACAAACCGCGCCCTTGTATACCGTAGGAAGTTTTAACAACCCAATGAATCTATGAGGGGGGTTCCGGGTCATAAGTGCGGTTGGGAACAGGGTGTCGTGGCTCGGAGCGGCGCCCTTCGAGAGTCGG
>JAUJPO010013013.1:0-19910 GCA_032270745.1 Tiaropsis multicirrata | reverse complement strand
AATTGTTCTTATTTTTTGGCATTTTTGAGCCTCATTGTTCTTATAAAATTGTTCTTATAAAAAAAAAAAGTGTATGTTGTTAAAATATTGTTACTAAGTACATCTTTATTCGTGTATGTAATTTATTTTTTTTGATGCACAAAATGATATAGTAAGAAGTAGGAAATCTGTACCATTCTTTTAGATACTGAAAATCACTAAGTAAAATAATGGTATTACAGTAGGTTGGATACAAAACAGCTAAAATAGTCCAAGTCCAAGCCTGGCAATAGACACTTGGAAGGTTTTAATAAATTTAAACGTGGATGTTGGGCACCGTAGAGACTCTTTGTTTTAGTTATGTTTTCGAGAAATCTAAATTTTTGGCTGAAAGATTTTTTGTGCAAAAATATCCAATTTTATGCCAAAATTAGTGCTTTTCAGTGTCTAAAAAAATGGTACCATTATTACAGTATACCATTTATGTTCATTTTTCAGGAAGACTCTGTTACCTTAAGGGAACTAATTTTGGCAAGTACTAATTTTAAATTCGCCAAAATTAGGACTCGCCAAGATTAATATTTATGGCCTTTAACCAAACAAAATCACCCCTCAATTTTATCGAAATTGCTTTAGTTTTAGTCTGCCATTCGCCAGAATTAAAAAAATATTGATTTTTCCCACTCGCCAAAATTAGTATACTCGCCAAAATTAGTTCCCTTAGTTAAGGTGCTTAAAAATATCCCCTTTCCATTTTGCATTAATTTTACGTTCAAACTTACAAGTAGATTCAGGGAAAACTTGTTTTTTATATTCCTGTCTTAACCCTGATGTTTTTAAAGGGGAGAAATAGAAGGCTGTAGACAATTTTAAATGATCTGTTATTTTTGAAAGGAAATTGATGTTTGTCACTAGAAATATACAATTTGCGTTTGTGTAAGCTTATGTCAGCAAATTCATCTCTCACACATAGAGACCAGAAACGGATACAGTCTGAGGTTCTCAAAAAACTCTGAGGGAGAGTGTTGCTTTTTATCATATTCCTTATATGGAAGTCAACACTCTCCGTCACATTTTTTGAATACCGTCTGTATCCGTCTCTGTCAACTGTGTGAAAAACTTTTAACCTTAATCCGTTTAAAGGATTAAATTCTGATGGAAAACAAACATTTATAAAGTAATAAATTTATCCTTCTCCTTCCTTCTAGACAAACGGATTAGCAAAACTGACTTACAGCGCATGCTCGAAGGAGGAGCTTATGACCACAAGACATTAGTTTCGTATTTATGTGGGCCATCTCCAATGATGAGTGAAGTGAAAACATATTTATTAGAACTCGGGTTGGACAAAAAAAATATCCGATACGAATCCTGGTGGTGACGTCATCAAAATTCATCGTGTTATTACATAAACATAAAAAAGTACGTAAATATGACGTTATTTTACTAGTTTTTTTAATACATGTTACAACGTTAGAGATTTTTTTTTAAATAACAGAAAATCAGCAAAAACATAGTATAAGTGTCCTCTTAATAACCGCACTAAATGCTTTTGAAAGTGATTCGTCGGTATTTGGTAACAATATATCTGACTTTGTTTACACCAACTTTGAAGGAAGGAGCACATTTCTAAAAGTCTACGGACCTTTTCTCCAGGTATATCATTCGTTTTCCCGAAGCATAGAATGTGCATCGTTTTCTGGAGTTAGATATATTGGAATGCTCTCCAGAAAGAAATTGTACAGAGGATTGGAAGATTACATATGCGTCTAAGGGGAACATTGAATTTGCCGAAGGTAATCTTGGATGTTAAAGGCTTTAAATTGACACTTGTCCAGGGGTAAAACTACTGTCCGGGGGTCGAAAATGTATAATGCCCGAGAAAAAAGCTTCCATATAATTCATCTGCCAAATTGAGACCATGTCGTTCTTTAGTACAAAAGTCTCTAATGGTTGCTTGAATAAAAGAGACTAGTTTTTGTCTCGATGCTACGTTCTCCAAACTCGTTTAAGAGACTTTACTACGGAAAACCTCAATGGTCTCAATTTGGCAGCTCCATACCCTCTTGTATCCTCCACCGTAGCACAATTTCTTTCTGAAACAGCTCATACCAGTAATCGAGTTTTTTTTTTGGGGCGTTTTAAAATTCTTTAAGGACAAATCTGACCTTGCTGTCAATCCATTGTTTTATTATGAAATATTGTTTTAACTTCGTTTGTTTGGTTAAATGTCGAAACTGACAAAAAGGTCTCCAAGGTTCTTGGAAGTTTCTTTGACGTAAGACCGTAAGTAATGAAATAAAACTTTTTTTTAGTAAACTTATTTTCTTCTTTCTACTCGAAATGTAGTATTTCACCATCAACCGAAAGTAAAAATTCTGATATGTTTCATGTTCAGTGCGAGGGAATATAATCGGTGTGAATTAAATCTTTGGCTTGTGCTCATGTTGTAAATGGTTTTTTTGGGGTAGATATTACTTTAGTCGTTACCAAACCCGAACAGAAGAACAGGCTAATATTGCTTGTGAAAGATCATTTTGAAATTAGATTTTCATTTTTGTCTTCACTTCTTGTGTTGTCGAAATTGTTCAAAAATAATCTCCGGTGGAGTACAAACTTTGTTTCTCAAATCCTTTACATGGATGATTGACGCACTCCTCCTCATTCTGTTTCATAAATATTATGCTCTGTCTCCGAAGATAAATTTCTATAAACAGATCGTGCGACATTGATGAAAATTTGAACTTGTTAGCGTTTATTAAAACTTTAATACGATTCTTCAGAAATAGACTACAATTTCGAAACTTCGTCTCTTTCATGATGGTAAGCGATTGCTCATTTTACTCCCAAACCTCTCATCCATATCTTTTCAGCATAGTAAAAATATTGTCATTGTAACCTAATTTTTCATTCATAAAATGTCCTCAATCAAATTTCGTCAAAACCCTGTCAAAGAACTAGTAAAATTTTATCCGGTCTTTCAATCAACGAAAGAAGTCTTAAAAAAGAAGAATAAAATATTTACAGTGAATTAACGAATAATTTTCGATTCATATCAATTGAATATTTTATAGCATCCATTTGAGATAAAATGAATGGTGCTTTTTTCAGCAAAGAAATTTACATAATTCATGATGCTTTTCTTTCCTCGAGAGCATCATGTGATTTTGATTTTTGATCCTGGTCTTTGTGGAGTTGCTAAGTTCCTAGGTTTAGTTTACTCCATTGTACACATAGGCAGGAGTAAGGTCACGCAGAATTTGAAAGTGGTTGGAATATTGATTGTTAACAATGGGACATAGAACTCTGGATATTTTTTATTCCTCATAGTTGCCTTTTAGAGGTTGTGGACCTGCCAAATTGAGACCACTCAAGTTTTCCGTAGTAAAGTCTCTTAAACGAGTTTGGAGAACGAAACATCGTGACAAAAATTTGCCTCTTTTATGAAGCGATTTTTAGAGACGTTTGTTTTTAACTACGTGGTCTCAAATTGGAAGATGAATTAAACTAATTTGTAGAGCAAAAATTTGTCTCTTTCATTCAAGCGGTTTTAAGAGACTTTTATACTAAGCAACTTAGGTTCATACCTTTTTAGCATCTCATTTTAAACACGTGTATTTCGATTTTTGAGAAAGAAATATAATTCCTACAGACTTTGAAAAGTACAAATCAAGTATTTCAAAAATCCCAAAACTCGCTTGACGGAAGGTGAAAGGGAATGCTATCTGTGGAATTTTTCACAAGTTTGTCGTATATAAATAGATACACATTGTAATTCCGCGACTAAATACAGTATTAAAAAAAAAGAGAGACGGGTGCTACTGGGTATACTAACCGTGTTGATTATATTTCGTGTTTTTATAACCTTTTTGTTTTGAAGAATGTTTTCACTTCCGACGTTAGTATAAAATGCTATCTACTTGAAATTTCTCAAGTGGATTTTTATGATATGTACTTGATCGTATACGTGAGGAGTGTAATGGTGTAGTGTACAGCCGTATATGTGTTTACTAATAATGTGATGAATTCGTACTTCATTACCTTAATGGAAGAAATTTCTGCGACAAGAAATTTTCGCGAAGATATTTTCGCGAATTAAATAAAAATCAACTGTTTCAATCATTCATGCGTATTGCAGTAGGCCCAAATTCGCGAAGTTTCTTCTCGAGAAAATATCTTGTCGCAAAAGTTTCTTCACTGTGATCAGATGATGTTATTATATTAACTGAGATCAAGCCTTAGAATGTTGTTGATGAATGTTGTTTAATGTTGAATGTTGAATATTGAAGAATGTGGTTGAATGTTGTTAAATGTTGAAGAATGTGGTTGAATGTTGAATGTTGTTGATGTGTTCCTAATTCTACTTGAGGCCCCTTGAGGAGCTATTTTAGCTCTCTTTCGAGCCATTTTGTATCGGAAATCTTCTTTTGATGACAAATCTTCCTCTGGAGGCTTCATTTTCTTGTTCTTAACAATTTAGTTTTTGTTTGAGCGCATTCAACATTGTGTCATTCTCCAAATAACATTCTGAAGTTGAAACAACGTTGTTTGGACGTGGACGTCTGCTAGGGATACGAGCTATGACCATGAGTCGAGATTTTAAGTGAATGGTTTAAATTTGTTTCTGTTTGGCTGATAGTAATCGCTTGGTTTGAAATTTAATCTTCATTTTTTTCATTTTAGAACAACATTACAAATACACACAGACACACAAAAATGAAAGGATTGCTGATTGTTTTATTATACCTCGTATCGGCTTTTCAATGTGGGCGGCTTTCTAAGCGTGATTGGTTACGCAGGCACAATCTGACGTGCATATTTTGCGAAAAAAAGAAAAACGTTTTTGGATTGGTACCAGAGCTAGAGCAAAATAACGAAGAAGCAGTGGTTAGTTTTGATCCTGAATTACCGAAATGTCGACTAGATGACCGGTTTTTATCCTTCAGTCTTGACGCGCTCGAATTGAAACGAAATTTACGTTGCTTTCCTTTGGAGTCGCGTAAAATCAACACTCTTGCTCGTGCGATGTCACCGGCATTTTTTCGGGTTGGTGGAACTCCCCAAGACTTCTTAATGTTTACAGAAAAGAAGAAAACTGTGAACTCCGAAGACGAACAATCTCCATACAGCTGTCAACCCTTCTTTGAAAACTGGACGCGAATGAAACCTTTTCATTATGGCCATTCAGAGTTCGAAGAACTGTTTAATTTCACTCAACGGAACCATTTTAGACTCATCTTTGGTTTAAATGCGTTGACACGTGACCGTAAAGGTTCATGGGTAATCAGCAATGCAACGAAAGCCATTCTCCACAAATATTCTGGTAAAGTCGATTGGGAGATTGGGAACGAGCCAAATCGATTCTCAAAATATGGCGGGAAAACCAAAGTCAGTGCTCGACAGTTAGCCCGTAATGACAAGAAATTACGAAGTTTGTTGAAAGATTCGAAATCGAAAATTTATGGACCAGATATTTCTAAACCTTCATTGAAACCATTGAAATATTTGAAAAAATATCTTGCAGCCTCACCTCCAATAGACGCTGTAACTTATCACATGTACGAGATGCATAGCACTGAGGCTAGTTTGGAATCATTCTTAAACCCTATCTACATGTCGAAATTGAAAGAACAAATGAGTTGGATCGATCAAATAGTTTATAACTCGAGCCGTAAAAATCTATCGAGGCAAAAAGATATTTGGGTAGGAGAGACAGGAAGTGCCAGCGGAGGTGGAGCATCCGGGTTCTCTGACCGTTTTGTTTCCGGATTCTTGTATCTCAGTAAAATCGGACTTGCTTCTGATTTTTGTCATAAAGTATTTATTCGACAGAGTTTCTACGGTGGTCACTATGGCATGCTGGACCCTATTACCCATGATCCTTTGCCAGATTACTGGGTGACGCTACTGTTTAAAAAACTGATTAAAAATGTTGTTTTGAGCTCAACCGGAGGACATGATTCATTTTTCAGAACACATGTCTACTGTTCCAAAATGGTACCCGGAGACGTGGTTGTTAGCTTTGTGAACATGAAACAAAGATCGAATTATTTCCTTTCTGTGAAAAACTTTGAGATGAATCTGGTTGAGAAATATATATTCACCAATCCGTCTGATTTGACATCCAAACAATCTTACCTGAACGGAGAGTTGCTCCAGATGAGTAACGGTGAGCGGCTCCCGCCAATGAACGGGGTGGATGGTATTCGCCAACCTGTAGAGATACCGCGTTTGAGTTATGGATTTTTGGTGATCAAAGATGTGAACGTTAAAGCTTGCTTGTAAAAAAATATTTGCTGTTTTTTGTTTTATATTTCATTTTTATTTTTCATTATTTTGTACAATACTTCGTAAATTTAAAATCAGAGCTGAATAAAGTGTAGTTTTCTTACATCCTCATACCATAGACACGGTTGGAAAACATAAACCCACTATGGAGAAACATGCCTCCAGTGAAAAATTAGCATATAGAAATTCGTCCCCATTGGAAAAAAGCCCATCGCCATTGGAAAACGAAGAAGTTTTGGTATCCTCACATAATTCTTCGAACAAAGAATGGAATTTCGTATCCCCTGCGAAAAAAAAATTCGATTTTGATACTGTATTCCCATTGAATTTTATGTCACTTTTATGTAATTTCTTACAATTATAAAATATGAATAAGTGGGAAAAACGGTAATAAGATTTTTCGTGTATTTTTCTAAACATTTCTTCGTTGCGTTGAGTTGCTTGCAAAAAACCTGATCTTATAAAAAGAGATTGCTTATAAATGACAGTTACTCCCTACACAGATTGACGTCATTAGGATGCCCCTTAATGTGACATATGACTTGTGAACTTTGACTGCCATATAATTCATCTTCCAAATTGACATCACGTCGTTCTCTATAGTACAAGAGTCTTTAAAATTCTCTTAAATATAGGAGACAATTTTTTGTCTTGATGCTTCCTTCTCCAAACTCGTTTAGGAAACTTTGCTAACTAATTCGTCTCGAAATTTCAGAAGTTCACAACCTTGGATTCCCATAAACATTTGTTACAAGGAAGTTCACTCATATTGGCCAAGTTTTTCTAATAAATTTTCGGTCTTCAGAAAATTAGGTTACCTTATCGGAAAAAAAAATGTCGGACAAAAGTGACGAAATTCTTTGGAGGTGACGAAAATTATGTCTGACGAATAATTTTGTCCGACAAAAAATACGTCCGACGAAATATTTTGTCCGACGAAAAATTTCGTCCAAACTAAGAATTTGCCTAAATGCTTGTGTACGTACGTAATTTGTAACAAACGAAAAAAAATATTACCCGAAGCGAAAATTATGTGATAAGAAAAAATACACATATTATAAATAATGAAGATTGAACGAGACAATTATTAGGAGAATGACAAAGATTATTGTTACTATTATAGACTCGTTTATTAAAGCATTCTATAATATAACTTATTGATGTTTTTTCCATGTTTTTCCCGTTTTAATACGAAATGTGAAGAAGTATGAAACTTCAGATTTGGACAAAAAATTTCGTCGGACTAAATTATGTCCGACGAATAATTTTGTCCGACATTTTTTTGTCCGATAAGGTATAAGCTTTTTCTCATAATTTACCCCCGTACATTTTACATTTTAACATTTTAAACCCCCATATAAAAATTTGACCACTCATTTGACCCCTCGGGTATAACCAAAATTACTCCCCGGGCTCCCAGTCATGACTTCATTTCATCTTACTCCCGAACACATATCCGCCCTTCGATCGCCTCTATGCACAATATTTTCCTGAATCAGTCCGCCATTTTGAGTGAGTTACCTTATTGGTACAAATTTTAGCGAATTGAACCAAAAGCTTTATAAAAATTTGAAGACGCCAGATTTTTAATATAGATTATAGATTGTTGATATCCTACCAGGCACAGAACGTTGTTTGGACGTTGAAACGACGTTGGAATAACGTGCTGTATCTGTTGGGGTCATAGCCTTTTGAATTTCACAATGTAAACAAAAAGACTAAATCGACTCCTGAGGAGCAGCTCAAATTTCAGTGTTTTGTTATTTCCAAGTCTTTTAGCATAAACTCCTTCTTTTATACGACGATTAGATTAATGTATTTTATTTAGTGTTTTTGGGAGAACAAGTATTATTTGGAAATTTTAGGTACGTTTACTATTATTCTTTGAAAATTTTTACTTGGTAAAATTGTTATATGGAATATCATTGATCCAAAAAATCTTAACACAGAGTTATGATTTTCGCACTCCTCGAAAAGTTTCTTATTTGGCCCCTTCATATATTACACCCCCCGATACCAAAACATTCTATTTGTCATATTTTCATCTAGATGACTTTTTGAGTTCTACATCTACATTAAATTTCGGTTACAAGGCATTAGAGTGTGAAACTCCATTTTTCCACTGGCATGAATCGTTTCCCGAGGCGGAGGACTCGTGATTAGCGATCTACCGGACATGCAAGCCTTAAGAGTAGGTTTTTGAGGTTCTCTGACAAAGTCCAGGTACCTGCAGGTGCTGTAAGTGCTGCGAAATATAAGGGTAGGAAATTCGAAAAAATTAAAACTGGAGAAAATGGCCGAAAAAAGCACTGTAAGGGTCGGTTTTCAGCTAAATTTGCACTTTAAGGCCCCAATTTTTTTACTTATGGTAGTTTTGAGATCGAGATGAGAGATGATTTTACCACTAGGAACAGCGGGTCACAGTAAGTTTCTATTATGCAATGTATTAATGTTATTCATAATTCATAACGCACTTTTCTAGAAAAAAATACTCAAGTTTTTAAGATTGAGGCTATATATTCACTACAAAACAAGATCTACCTCAAGGTCTACTTTGCTCAAAAGCAAAGATTCTTTTTCTTTTTCTTTCGTTTCTTTTTTTTCTGAAATTTTTGTATTTCTTGTATTATTATTATTTTTTTCTTATAGTCTTGTACCCCTGGCGATATCACAATGTGCCTTGCGGGGGGAGGGACTATATAATGTTTGTACTGTTAGTAGTATATGTTCATACGTCTAATGTGTCTTCAGTTTATAAAGAAAAGAAAAATAAAAAAATATCAAACTAAACTTCCAAAAATCTTTATTATTTAGCATGCAGTGCTAAGTACTACTTTTAGGAAAAAATGGCATCCCTGAAAAGCATAACTCACCCTGTATTATTTGATATTTGGGTTTACTAGAAATTCAGGACACAAACTTCAAAACTAAATGATTTTTAGCTTGCTTTAATTTTTGAAGGAAAGATGAAAACTTTTTGTTTTCAATTATTTCCCACATTATCTATTACACACTTTCACTAAAACAAAAACCAAGCACCCTGTAAAACCCAATGTTGTAAAAATTAGCTTGAAGGTTTACCTCAAATGAGAAAATCTTCCGAATTTTAGATATTAGTAGCAGCCTTAGTGGCTTGTGGGGGTATTTTTAGTTTTATCATGTTCTCCAAGACTACCAAATTCAAATTTACTGGAAACTAATATGAGCTGGATGAAGAATAATGATTATCAACTCAAAAGTATTTTATATTGGACGCAATGCAATGAGAATTTTGGCCCCCAATTGTACCTGGCAGGGCATTTATCAGCTTTCTGCATGGTTTTGTTGTAAATTATTCATATTGGCACTAGTATAACACCAAATTGATGGATAAAAAAATTCTCTGAAGCCTGGTAATTATACCAAAATCTTTAGGTATAGGTATTACTTTTGTTCCTGAAAGTCTGGGAGGATGACTATCAGGATCAGGAACAAAAGAGTTTGAGGTCACAACATGTTTAAATAACCTTAAAAATTGAGGCAAAGTTTGTACATTTTTAGCACCTATCTGGCTTGTTTGGCCACTGGGAGCCAGTCGGCTGGGAATTTTTGTCTGAAACCACCTCAAATGGATAGGTGAGTAGTTTGTCTATCAGAAACAGTCATTTAGAGCAGAAAAAAATCCTCCCTAAACCTGGCCAGGTGCCTCTAAAATACGATTTTGAGCTGTTTTTGAGACGTCATAGCTCTATCTACCATTTTGAAAAGTTAAATTAAGCCATAATATTTTCAGAACAACCAGAAATAATTTTCATACCTTGTTACCAGAAAGCATAATTTGAATTTTAAAATGAAACAAACTGCAATGGAAAAAAATTGCCACAAACTTCAACTTGCCATAAATCCATTATGGCTTTTCAGACTAAAATATTTTGGGATTTTACTCAGTTCATTATACTGAAAAACATATCCAAAAATAAAAAAAATCTAAGTTTCAAACTATTGGGACGCTCTTAAAAAATACTGGCTCATAAATATAGATGTAGAATCAAGCAAAAAAAGTGTTGGAAATTTATATAAATTGGACTGGGAGATGTTTTTTGTACCTTGCCGAACTCGAAAATATAAAATTAATTTTTACCGACCGACTGATCCATATTTTTCTGACAATCTACCTGCAGAACAACATATTAAGCTTGTCTCACCTTAGGGGAGTTGTTTTTATATTCCCTTTTAACTTCTCTGATTTAACACCTGTGGTATCATAAGTATTGGCGTGTCTCAGATAATTCCTTTTTTTGTGATTATGAGTTTAATGGTTTTTTGACATAAATAAATGTCAATTTTGTTAACGAGATTACCAAGTAGGTCATCAAACTATCACTTGTTTCCTTTCTAATTCATTTAGGATTAGAATATTATTTTAAAAATTAAAGCAGGGTTAAAAATTTAGATAGGCTTTTGCTTATTTGTGTTAGTTAAAATACCCTTAACACTGAGACTGCATATGAAAATATTAGATTAAAATTTTAATTGCATTGAGGAGCCACCCATCAGCCACGAACATAGAAAACCCAATTTACACATCAATAAAAAGCATTATTATGTCTGTTAATCCATTAAGTAATACCTTTCTTTTCAATTTGAAAAAATTTAATCCAATTGAGAAAAGCTGTGGTTTAGTTTTAGTTGGAGTGTTGATTATGAGATACTTACTCAATGTGGCTGTTGAAACAACAATCTTGCAAAAGTCATAAGATAAGCATAAGCTTTATAATTTTTGGTAGATACTATAATATGGTCGTTATCATCTTGTTTTACCAAAACAAATTTAATTGGTTAGTTTCTGGAGGTGGTTTGTTCTCTTGATAGCTGATCCACCATCAATACTTTTATGTCGCGCATTTTGCTTGGAGGTTTCAGAGATCGTTAGTAGTTGGATGGTGAGATTTTAACCATTCCTCAATATGTTTGCAATAATTTCTTTTGGGTTCATGGAAATGTTTTATAAAAAAACCGAAAATCTGAAGGGTTACCATGACCGTAAAAACAATTTAGCCTGGTTCCCATGACCATGTACATGCATGTTGCTTCACCTTATGCAAATATATTTTTGTTAAATTGAAAACGATCCAATTTTTCTTTTATATAAATCTTGAAGGCAGTGGTAAATCCTCAAAACGGAAGCTTAAAAAGTCTATGATAGAAAAAAAGGTATTTTACTGAGATGATTCACCCATTCAAGTTTATGTATTCATTTTTCAGGGTAGATTACTCGTAGAAGAATGGAATGATTGTTCGGATTAGCAAGACATTGTTTTAGAAGGAAAGAAACTGGAGGAGGCTGAAAGACCAAGGTAGCAAAGTTATTATCAGACAAGCAACACGACTTTTTAGAATATAAGCAATTATTACACAGTTCTTGACAAATGGTTTTAAGACTGCATATATTATATAAAGAAGTTAAGAAATTAGCGTTAGTATACTTATCAGGATTATTTAGCATTCGATATTTCGATAGAAATGAAAGTTGAATCATTTGATGCTTTTCAATAGGTGATGTTGGGTTAATTTTCTTTTGCAAAAGACTTTTCATGCTTAATCGGAGTAAAAGGTACAACCTTCGTCGAAGAGGCGTTAGATTAATGAAAGACTCTTCTGATGGTTTCAAGAGATATTGTGTTGTTATCAGCTGATATCATGATATATTGTGGGCGTTGTACTTCGTTTCTACTCAGCATGTCATGACATGTCAACTTCTTTTTTTGGCATTATTTAGCGTTAGAATATGATGATTTTTAATGGGTTGAAACCTCCTGTCATTGCATGTTTTATAAAATACAAAAACTTCTAACGGAAGCCTCGATCAAAGTGCATTTCCTTGTGTAACTCAATTCTTCAAGTAGTGCCCAACAATTCAATGGAAATGTTTTGATAGCGAAAATGTGTTGATGTAAACCCCTGCCTTGGAGACAAACTAAGATAAAAATTGAAATATTTACTTCTCCTTTCTTTGTGTTGCATTTTTAAAATACCTTTTTTAATAATGGGATTTGAGACCCAGGATCCTTTGCGTATCCATTTTCAAGATTATTTCTTGAAAGTAGTGGCTCAATTTTCCATGTTTTTGTTTTTTGAATTTCTTGATCGACCCTTCTAATTGTCTTTTTATTCTATTAATTAAGTTCGTTTTGTATAGCGTTCATTATGTTGATTGCCACGTCATTGAGTCACGTGTTTTCTCATTAGCATACCTCCTTCAAAACACACCTGGATATAGTAAGCCTCTTATTGAATCAGTTATGTAATTAGTAGTTTGAAGTTTGGTCAAGGGGTTCGGTTTAAATGCTTTCGAAACTTTGAAATTAAAAAGTCAGGATATTTGGTGTTTTTTCAGCATATTTATTGTGTTTTTTCAACGAAGGAGGTGGAGGTTCATGATGTCAAAAAGATTAATAATTTAATTAAAAGATGGATAATTACCTTTTGTTTTGAATGAATTTTCTTTCCTCTGACGAATCATCGTAATTATCACGACTTTGTTGTAGGCCGTCCCTTCTAGTCTAGAATGCTTTATTTATTATGAAAAGATTGACAAAAATTCGGCTTCTATAGTAATGGGCTAGCATTTTGCTCGCTTCTCGAATATTTGTATGTGCATAGTTTGAATGAAATGGGTTTCTTAACGAATGGTTGGAATTCTTTTCTTTTGTAGATATTACATGAGGGAGTCGTGGGTTGTTTTCAAACCTTTTGTCTCTTCAGTCTGTGTGTGGGGGTTGAGAAAAAAGATTTCTCTACAAATCACAAACTCTATGTATACATGGATGAGCAAACATAGCGAAGAGGGCTTCTCATCTGTTGATAGGAGGCTTCGGTTGATATTGATGTTGTTGTTATTTTAACAAACAAAGCCTGCCTTCATTTATTTCCTTCGAGTTTCCAACAGCAAAGTTGTGTTGGTTGTAAGATCTGTCACGTAGAGATTTCGCTTCTTTTCTGTTTATTTTGCCGAGACCTGCCGTTGTTGTGTGTGTTTGTAGTGTAGAGGAAAAATGACACGCCTTTGTTTTTAATGACCCTTGGTAATTAAGTGTTTGATCTTTCGTTTTTTTTTAATTTTAGCTAGGGATCAGTCTTTAGAACGATTTATTATTTTATTGCTTTTATTGTTTTTGGCCATCGTGGTCAGGTTGAATTTCATTTTCCAAAGTTTAGAGACTGGAAGCATAGACTTTGTCAGAAAGTTTTGTTCGAAGAATGTGCTTCTTTGGATGATTTTATCGGAAGATATATCTTACTAATGAATAAACATTTTGGTGTAAATACTTTTTGAACGATAAACTTGGATCGTTTGGGTGGACACTTTTGGCTCTTTTTGGTTTAATTGGTGTATTGATTTTCTTGATTCTTTTCGTCATATTATAGTTTTGATAAAATAAAATGTTATTTGAACCTTCAAAAACTATGATCCGTTACCCACGTTATCCATTTTTTAGTCCAGAAATCGTCAGCCAACGCTCTGCTGATCAAATCAAGGTACGTTCTAATTCTTTTTTGTTGGACATTATTAATCTTTCACTCCCATGTTGTGATCCATAAGCTTTTGAAAGCTCACACCAGTGACTTATCAATCGAATTTTTTCGAAGTTTCCTCTTTTCTCGTCTTTTCTTGTCTCTAAAATAGAATGGTGTCGTCAGCTGTTTATTTTAAGGTTCCTTTTAGTCATTTTTTTTGTTTACGTTTTCACAAAGAAGTGTATAGGTCATTTCTATTTGTTTTCTCTGAATAACAAAAATGACAAAACTTTCTCCTCTCTGACATCAAAAGGCTCTTGGCAATAGCGTCAACGTCATTATGTTAATTTCATTCATTTTTGTTGTTTATTGTTAACAGAAGGAAAACGAAGACGATCAGCACCATCATTCAATGTCCAGTCAATTTATTTATCCAAGAAACTATGAACCACCTGGAAAACCAGATAAAGTATGTTTTGGCTCCAAATTTTCCAATTATATTTTTTCGTTTTTAAAATTGCTAAATGCTTGGTCAAAATCATCCGAAATTATTCTTAAGGTTATTCTTACTTAACGGCAAAAGAGTGATATAAAAACAATTCAATTGAAAGAAGAGAAAAAAATAGACCAACTGAATCAGCAGGATTTTAAATGCGTTTAGGAATAATCTTTCAAAAACTAATTTGACCTTGAAAAATAGAATTTTTTTTGGCTAAGATACTAGTTCTCTTCCACTGTCCAATGATGATTACTTACAATGCAGTGCAAGAAACTCTCATTTTTCTCAAAATACGGGGTCAATCTGGAGTTTAAATTTTCTAGGTGGAATTTAGGTATAAGAGAAAAGGTTTCCCTTCTGTTTAGTGTATTCATTGCATAGCAGCCGCAGCAGCCAGGCGTGCAGCCAATTCACAAAAAGCAATTCATTCAACATCAAGTTCAACTAATGTTTTCTCACAACCAAGCACAGACAATCATGGTCATTCGCCGCCAGGAATATTCCAGGTATGAAATGTTTGTTGCTGGTAGATGTGAAATGTTTTCCTCTGGTGTAAGAGAAGTTGTTAAGTCAATCAAGAAGCTTTAGGTCAATCCTAATTAAACGAAATTGTTCAGAAAAATATTCTAGTCTAAAGAATGTTGAACAATTATCGAACAAGGCGTATAAAAGGTATATAAGAAATTAAAGCAATATTAGATCTTTCATCCCTATCTCTAGTGAAGATCTTTCCTAATTTCTTCTGTTATAACTGATTACTGGAGAACAGTTATCAATCGAGTTATTGCCAAGTAATTTGGGTATGGCGAGTGTAAGAAAAAACGATCGAAACTTTAATTATGCTTGGTGATTATCTATATGTTAGTGTGGTACATTTTCATAAGAACGCACTTTGTAAAGAATTGTTTCATCATTGTTTTCAACCATTATTTCATTTTTAAAAACTTGCGCCTAGTCTGAACAGAATCAGATGCCTCGTATATTTAATGACCTAAATTGTGATTTAAAATTCTTGGTATTGTTATACTGGAGCAAAAGATTGCTAAAGGGAAAAAAAGGACAACTAGACTCGGGTAGCTTCAAAGTTGGTTTGTATTTGTGGAAACTAGATTTTTATCCAACATTAGATAAAGAATAAATAAAAGGGAATAACAGTAACAATTGCTTTTCGGTATTTTAGGCAAGTCGGCCATCGATGGCTAGACCTACTGTTCATTACGAAACCCGACATACAGCATACCCTGAGGACGTGAAACCTGTGCTGGTTCATGCTTATGACCCGTCCTTTACAACTCAACAAGCCTCCTCGACCGTCACCTTAATTGATACTTCAAGGTATTTATATAACTATTCATTTTGTATGTGTGTCTGTATGTTTTGACGATGGTTGCTAAGTAGCCGAAAAAAGTTGCTAATGGCCTTATTAAACTTACACAACTTTGCCTTTCTTTATCAACCAGAGTTTATTCTCGAGCACCCGTGGAGAAGATAGTAGTGGTTCAACCCGTCTACCACGCGCCGCTTTCATCGGTCGATTCACCCTCCTCCAAGCCGGTTGAATACGTGTCTGCATTATCAACTTCCACAGTTAACATGTCGGAAAATTCACCAATCAAAATGAAGGAAGCGAGGTATAATTTGTTAATTTGTTTGTTGTGGAGTTGCTAGGTCAAAATTCTTGGCTAGGTCAATTAAAAATGCGTGTCATACATTACTCAATGACAAGTCATTTTTCTTATTGATGATGCTATAACGGACTTTTTTTCACATTAAAAGGTTTCCATATACCTTTTTCGCCATCTTTGTTTCTTTTCCTTGTTTCTCAGCAACGACATGGCTTCCCACTGAATTTCTCAAAAAATAGTTAATTATTTATATTATACGTAATGTATAAAGAGAATTGTAGGAAATATATTCTTTTCATTTTTTTTTATCTTTTAGCAACATAAGTAACAGTATGGTGGTTTCATCTCCGGCTAGTCCATTGAATTTATCAAACTCCAATGCCAAGCGAAGGACTCACCAATGTAATTATAAAGGATGCAATAAAATATATACCAAGTCTTCTCATTTAAAAGCTCACATGAGGACTCACACTGGTGAAAAACCTTATAAATGCCAGTGGGAAGGTTGTGCTTGGAAATTCGCCCGATCGGATGAACTGACGAGACATTATCGGAAACATACGGGAATGAGACCCTTTAAATGTGTGAAATGTGAACGTTCCTTTTCCCGATCGGATCATTTGTCTTTGCACATGAAAAGGCATGTCAGTGAAATAGAAAAACCACCCACTCAAGTTGACATTAAACCCAAAATGATGTAAGTGCTTCAGGAGAATTATTTTTACAAATGAACGAAGTCTTATTGGTTGATGATTAGTGACTTCGACACCATCCATAGAAAGTTATTTTTCGTTGTTGTTTATTAATTATATTTTTTGAATTTTTTTAACAATATATTTACTTTATTGTTAATTTTTGTGTAGATATTTGTATAGAGAGATAATTTGAAAACAGAGTTCTTTATTTCTTTAAGGACAGGTTATATACTTTGTACATACTAAAAATATATACGTTTATATAAAGGTCACGGTACCATTTACACAAATCTGGGTTAGCTAAAATAATTTAATTGGTGGAGCAATCAAGAAAGATTATGGGTCAGTTGCCAAGGTGACGAATAAACAAACCACAATTATTAAATTAGAAAGGAAATACATCATTAAGCAAACATATTTTGCTCGCTTTTTTAGCTGACCCAGGTAGCAATTTATTACAAAGAACTTTTTTATACACAATTAAAATTTTCTATTCACAATCAAAAAAATTCTCACTTAACTCTGATTTGTTTTTATCCTTGACTCGTCATCGTAACTTGCTTCCTCACAAACCTCGTTTTCCAGGGCTCTTAGCACGCCTTTTGACATTTTTTATATGGCCCGATAAATAGCCCTAGCTAAATTTTGTTGCAAAATGATTGTCAGCAAAAACAGTATGTAGAAACCAGGATGAGAAAACCGCAAAAAAAGTAAGTAAGTGATCAAGTCATCGAAGTGATACTGTCCTGGTTTCTACATGGAAGCGATTTTTATTGACAATATTTTTAGACAGCTTGAAAATTGTCTCACCTAGGGGCCACTTTTGGGGATGGGGGGATAAACAAATAAGCAATCTAAACAGAGAACAATAACGATAACAGTATAGATGAAGAAAATTAAAACTAATTAAGAAAATGTGTTTGACAGAATTTCTAAAAAGGAAAAAAAATTGATAGTTTTTATTTCAGTAGGAAGGTCATTCCACAATATTATTGATGCAGAGTTGATGAAGGTGCGGTCTGTGAAACGTGTCTTAGAAGGAGGTACAATGACATTGTTCTGGGCAGCGAATCATGTTCGTTGATGTCTACTACTGACAAGTTTAACTTCGTTACATAGATAACTTGGGGCAATCTTATGAATACCCTTGAATATCATGATGACCTTGTTGATTTCAGACATTTGTTTAAAGGTTTTGTTAATTGGCGAGATTTTGTTTACGTTACGCATGAGAGATTGTTTTGAGTAGCAACAGACAATGTACTCCAAGAGTTGGAACTCTATTTAAGGCAAGATATGCCTTACTTCGAACTTTCTTGGCATGTTCATCCAAGGTCATGTTCTCATCAAATACAGCAACTACACCAAGATATTTCACCTCCTTTTTAGACTCGATGACATCTCCTAAGAATCTAAGAGGAGGTACAGATTTAGACTCGACTTTTTCTACCAAAGAAAATGACTTCAGTTTTGGAGGTGTTAACTGAGAACCACTTAATACCAAGGTCAAAAAGCTGCCAAACCTTAGCAAATCAGGATCATTGTCACTTTTCATGACTATTGTATCGTCTGCATAAAAATGGTAAAAGTTTCCAGAATTAATACAATCACCAATATCGTTAATGTATAATAAGAATAAAAGAGGACTAAGACCGATCCTTGGGTACACCGAAGGGATTCTCTGGAGTCAAATCAGATATTTTCAAGATCTTTCAAGAGCCGTGCACTGCAGCCTATCCCTGAGATATGACTGAAACAACTAAAAAAGCTTTTTTAGAAGGATTTTATGATCCACCGTGTCAAAAGCTTTCTTTAGATCTACTAGAACAGCTCCGACATATTTACCCTTACTTAACTCCTTCAGAATGAAATCAGAAATAGAAATAACAGCCGTATCAGTAGAGTGAACGTGTCTGAAGCCACTTTGTGAAGATGAAAAGTAACTTCGAGGAGTCTAAGAACTCAGAAACCTGGTTAATGCACGACTTTTTCAAAAAACCTTTATGGTTATGGGTAATATTGAAGTTGGACGGTAATTGTTGACATCATCCGTGTCACCCTTTTTAAAGACAGGAGTTACCCTTTTCTTTTTCCATGCTTCCTCTGACGATGAGAGAGAAAGATTGAAGAGATGGGTTAAATAAAAAGACAGAATGAGCGGAGAGAACCTGCTTTGAGTGACTCGGGCAAGTTACGGCCTTTGCAAATAATGGCCGTAATTTTTTCCACATTATAGCACCCCGTAAAGAAGTTCAAACTTGGTGTGTCAGATGGCAAGTGCTCTGAATTTTTCAAAAACGCTTGGGTCCTAGTTTTTTGAATAGCCATTTCTTAGAAAATTGAAAAAAACTGTTTTTGCTGACGTCAGCAAAATTTTAAAATCTTTATAACTCTTCAAGTATTTATCAAGACCCAGTAAAATTTGGCATAAAGTTAAGGCTACTAAAGACCTTTCGTCTGAAAAAAAATTATTTAGAAAATTTTGATTATGTCAGCAGAAATCAGTGAAATTCCTTTTTCTTGAAAATATGCTGACATCTTTGAAAGAAACTCTTTTTTCAGACGAAACGTCTTAAGTAGCCCTAACTTTCGGAAGTCGTATGTTCCTCACTATACCGCCGCGCAAGTTTTCCTTTAGCAGCCTTATCTGACAGTATTACCCAGTTACATAATTTTCCCGCGATTGGATTTCTTACGAACGATAACATCGTCAAATTTGCGCAGGCCGTAACTTGCCCGAGAATCGTACAGTAATTCCATCCAAACCCGTAGTCTTGTTATTGTCTAGCTGACGGTTTTAGAGTCCCGCTGTTATCTGGTGTCCCACTGCTATACTGAAGCAGGTCGAGCATCAAGTTGAACAGTATAGTATCTAAAATTAGGTTAGCCATCGGGAATCAAGTCAACATGGCGTCAAAAAATCTTGAAATCCAGTCTAGTTCAACAGAAGTATAGTCCGAGATTCGTAAATCGTATTATAATGCAAGATTACGTCATCAGCGCTATAAGGAAATCCCCAGGCAAATGCAACAATGAAAAATGTTTTAAAAAAAAATCTATAAGAAAAACATTGAAACACCTTTGCAGGGATACCAAAATACATGTAAGATTTTAATTTGGTATTTTAAACGGAAAAACATCAATAAGTTATGGATTGATTCTATTAACTAAAGTTGTCAAAATGCTCAATAATTATATAGGAAAAAGTTGATAATCTCTTTAGATAGATGTTGAAGAATAATTTATATGCTAATAATAATATACTAGCTGGCAAGCCAGCGTCGCATGCCGCTGGCGCGACATAGAGGCCCTACGGGCCTCAATGTC
>JAUJPO010012902.1:0-19912 GCA_032270745.1 Tiaropsis multicirrata | reverse complement strand
TTCGTTCATTCATTCTTATGGCGTTAAGGGTTAATTTTATTTTATAACCAGGTAGGTCCATAAATGTATCACTTGTTTTTTACACATTCGATCAAATGTTCTGTACGCTTTTTATACTATATCCGTCCTATAATGAGCTCACACGATAATTGAATCACGTCTTTACTTAAAACCCTAAAACGAAGGAGTGCTTATTAACGACTCGTTGTCATATGAATGGGAAATTAACGCTCTCCACCCTCATGGGCTTTTCTTTTGTCTATCTATATGGTATGGTATGGAAAACTTGCTTCTGTGTTACAGTACTGAAAAACTTTAGATTGCCTCCCAGTTCAAATCAATTTTATTTTTGAAATTGGTTAGTGTCATTGAAACATAATTTCGATAAATTCTCATTACCATATTGAGGATTTTAAAGCTAAATTTTCAAACTTGAGATATTCCATCAGACTTTTCAATCTTAAGACTTGCAAAAATATTCTCATCCTATAATTAGCAAAAAGGTGTGATATGAGCCCCTTTTTAGGGCTAGTTTATATAAAACTGTTTGTTATTCAAAAATGTTTGAGCAACTGCAAATATCGCATTGATATTGATATGTTTGATATTTTATCACAGTATTGCTAAACAGTGCAAACAGCTGAAAGCTTTCTTCTTCGGAGGTTTTGAAAGAATTTTATGTTTTATTTTTTAAGAACGTTTTCCAAACCATAAAAAATCTAAATTATCTAAATTATTCTAATAGCCTTCCCATTTGAGGATGTGGGTTTTTTCTTAACACCAGCCCCCTCCCCTGAAAATAACCGTGCTAAAAATTTCGAACCCCCACCCCCTGGATATCCTTGGTCCTCAAATTCTTACCCCCTGGATATCCTAGGATATTGAAAGTTTTAAGCCCCCCTGGATATCATATAGCCTCAACGGGGGGGTACGGACTTTCTCTGGAAAAGCCGAATATTGAACGCTCCAAGCGACTTAAGATTATCTTGTCCGTATCAGTTAATTAAGCAAACTGCTACAATAATAATAAGCATTTACTTGCCTCAATAAACACACTTTGTCTGTGCTAACAATAAACACACTTTGTCTGTGCTTACAATGAACACACTTTGTCTGTGCTTCAATAAACACACTTTGTCTGTGCTTCAATAAACACACTTTGTCTGTGCTAACAATAAACACACTTTGTCTGTGCTTACAATAAACACACTTTGTCTGTGCTTCAATAAACACACTTTGTCTGTGCTTACAATAAATACACTTTGTCTATGCTTACAAACTCATAACGCTACATATTTACTACAACTTAAATCCTTCATATTATGCTTGTAATATTAGTATTAGTATAATGCTTATAAAAAACATATTGAAGTGAAATGTTCTGTTCTTATAAAAACATTTTGTAATGCTCCGTTATTCAAGCTTAAATTATAGTAGGATTGTGAAAGATTTGAAGATATATTTCTCTCAGCCTTACTAATTAAAGCAATCAAAGAAAGTAAATAATTATAGACTTGATGTGAAGGAACCTCAAAATTAGATAGACTTTTTCTGGTCTTGACGTTTTTGAAATTGTTCAGTTCCATCCATTTAATGGGATACTGTAAGTTTAGTTTGGGAAGAAAGAAGCATAGACAGACTAATTCATCGCTACTTGGTCTGCAATTATAATAATATAAACCTATATCGGACAAAACTTAACCGCACCAAAGTGACGAAAATTTGTCCGACTGAAAGTTTTGGTTTAAAGCTATTTTTAAATGTTTTGTCAGACAAAATAATTGACTAAATAAATTGGAGGTGTTACAAAGCTAAAGTTGTACTGGTAATCGTTGAATATGTACCACTGGCTTTCATGATCCATATATAAGCATGGATGCTCGAATCTTCAGGTTTTTCGAAATATTTAATTTGCGGTCAATATATATATAGAAAGTTTGTAAATATCTGTCTGCGGTCCAACAGATAAATCATTGTGAATTATAAATGAAAAATAAATCAATTTGTTTGGATTTTGCTTGATTTTTATTTTCTACCGACAATTTTAATATCTAATGACTTTTTCGTATCTATGGAAGAAATAGTAGATTTTGGTGATTTAGTTATAGTTTCTTCGTTGAAATATTTTGATATTTTCAGCTTCTGAAAACCGACTTGGGACGTTTGTTTTAACGTCCAAACAATTTGGTTGAAATTATAACGTTGTGTTTCTGCTGGGTATTGAGCTTCCAGGAAGATATCCATCGACTTTATTTCGATTATTTCTGTTCGAGGGAGTCTGTCCGGCAGAAAGGATACATCCAAGAAAGTAACTTGAAAATGCTAATATTTTCAATCAACCGGAGTGTGCGCATTTTTTCTGGAACAATCGATTGTCTGCAATGGGCTGTTCTAGAAAATATATTGTACAGAGGGGGGGAGGGGCCTTTCCGGGTGGGTAACATAATATACCCATGTCCGGGGGTAAGATTTGTCTTCTAAAAGCTAAAAAATAATTGTTGTTAATTCACAGTTTATATTTGAACTTTGTTTTCCAATACCCTGGGAAAGCAAACGAATGCTCTCACTTTTTCGTCTCTCAGTCAATATATATATAACTTCTAGGAGAAGACAAAAATGAGCTGCAAAAATGCATTTTTCATAAGCAAGATTAAGAACTCTATTTGCTTTGCCAGAAAAACCACCTAAATGTCTTGGAGGTACTAAGCTACAGGTTTCGCCTTTAACTCAATGACTTTCAAAATACTTTTCAATGAACTTAAATTACTTCAAGATTTTTGGATAACCTTTTCTTATAATAAAATAGCTGTATTTTCTTTATACTCTGAAGTCAGTCAAAACAATCAGGCGTTTTTGAAAACTGACCAATATATAATTATAATTATTTCTTAAATAATAGAGAAAACCATACTCAGTTTAAGAGAAATACATAAACAGTGGATTGTGATACTTTTTTGCTTCTATATTTATTGTAGTACTCGTACGCGTATGAAGCCTTTTCTTATAGAGCGCTTTATTTTTCCGCTAGCGGTTTTATTATTTCAGGGGGTTATGTCAGACTATTTTCTTTAAATCCTATCCCCTGTCATTTCTTTCAAATCTTGTAAAATATCACGAATACAAAAAGGGAAGGGCCTATGTAGCTCCAGTGGTATGCGACTTTGGCTTACCAGCTAGTATAATTGTTAATATCTATTAGCAGTTTTAAGGGTGATAGAGAGGTAATGTTATCGCGTTGAGACCATGTCGTTCGTTAGTACTAAAGTCTCTAAAATCACTTTATTAGAAGAGACAATTTTTGTCTCGATGCTTCGTTCTCCAAACTCGTTTTAGAGACTTTACTACGGAAAACTTATTACCTAGACAGTATCGCCCACTAATACCGTTGAAAAACCACGTTGTGGAATTTGAAGCTTGCTGACAAAAAAGGTGTCTTAATTAAACATGTCTGGCTCCAGTGACCTCACACGCGATATATTTTAAGGTCGTTAAGTCCATTTAAGTTCGTTATGGAAATCGGAGATTTATCGCTATACTCGATATGCATAAGTGCATGCTATTACCGACTTAAAGTAACGTCAGAAAGTGGATAATATTCGAGGAATTTTCATCATGGTATTATGTCGATGACTAATTACCAATTTGCTTCTTTTGATTTGCTAATTAGGTCATTATGTGTTTGATTAACAACAATTTTGATCTAGAGAGGTTGGATGGGGGACGGGTGGTTCCTTCTGGGTGGGTGGGTGGAGATGGGTGGTTCCTTCTGAAAGTGTCCTGCTTCCTTTACGCTGTGAGAAAGTCAGGAAAGGTTAGGTGTGGAGATCAGGTATAGATCTGGGGATACGACTCAAGTTCAAAAAAGTGATTTGTTGCACCCAACAAAGCGATTTTTGGAAACATATCCACCAGGCTCCAGGATATTATAAGTTCCTTGGATAAAGAGATAAATTATAACCAATGGAGGAGCTTCACTTATTGTCCTATTACCTTATATGGAAACTACTACTAATCACTCTCCTTTGACCGACACTGTTGTCAGTCAGCCGTTAACGTTGACCTAGGTAATAAGTTTTCCGTAGTAAAGTCTCTTAAACGAGTTTGGAGAACGAAGCATCGAGATAAAAATTGTCTGTTCTAATCAAGTGATTTTTAGAGACTTTTGTACTAACGATCGACGTGGTCTCAAATTGGAAGATGTATTATTTGTAGGTATATATGGTAACATGATCAAATTACGAAGCTCGAGGTGTGTGATTATAATGCGATTAAGAATTGATGTCATAGTCGTCAACAATATGATCTTTTTTATTCGTTTTGTTTTGCTTTTTAATCATGTAACTAGGATGGTATTCCTCTCACCATGGTTGAAGTATCGAACCCAGATACAGGATTTGAGTTTCCTTATTCAAGGAGAGAAATTAGTTTCCATATAAGGTACTAGGACAACTAGTGCACTCTCCTCCATTGATTATAGTCTACCTATGTATCCGAGCCTACGGATCCTATGCTATCTTTGATAATAACGAGAACACTAGTTTATTTAAAGTAGAACTTGCGTATGTTTGTTCCGTATGTACTTCTAATTTTCTCTGATTTTAATTTGGATCACATATGCTTAATTTGCTAGAGAATCAGGTCTAGGTGTTATCTGATCTTCCGATGGCCGTTTTTAGCGGTTCTGTCCAAAGCTCTGAAAATATGTTTACCAGATGAGTTTGATGTATTGCTTTTATGAAAAAAGACTTCGTTTTGCTCCTATCATGATAATATATATAGTATGAATTGTGTCCGTGGATAACGTGGTTTCATTGCGCCTTTTTGGACCAGCGAGATCTTTTGGACATTCGAGACGAGAATCGAGATCTTTTGAGGTTTTCAATTCAGCAAACTTCAAAATAGGGATGGCACGTGTCGGCTTCCATAGATTTGACACCATATAAACGTGATGATATTAACCTATATATCAAATCAACTAGATACCAGCAGTTTCAACGTTATCACAACGTCTTTTCAACGTTAACGTTAAAACATTTTGCCGTACGTTGAAAAGACGTCTTGTGTCTGCTAGATACTGAATGTGAGGAGAAAAAAGTTTAAATATTGATGACAAAAGACCACAAACAGTTATTATATTCATTCATCTTCACAAATCCATATAGCATTCATCAATCCATTTTTCTTTCATTTTCTGTTCTTCGATTCTATTTTCAACTGGGTTATTTGTTCTGACAAAATCTAACAATTGTTTTATAAGAACACCACCGCTTCATTACTTTAATATGAGGACCAGCATTGAAAACAGTGTCAATTTTACTACTGAGTTTGTAATCCTGAAATTTCGAAATAATAACAATAATAATAATAGTCCTCCTTCCACTGACTCGCATGCAGTTTTGAAGTGTTAGCTGCCTCAGATAGACGGTAAGGGTATGCGGACGCGGCTAATGATGTTTTGTACGGCTAACACAACAGACACATGAAGTTTTTTCAACATTTTTCTTATAACCTTGTGCTATGAATTATAAATCTAAACATTTATGACTAAATATTTTGTAAACCGGAAACACCTAGTACTATGTCGGATAGCAAAATTTTGGCAATAAAATACAAAGGATGATATGTAACATTGAGTTGTAATTCTTTGGGTCGGACAAAATATTTGTCGGACAAAATAAATAGTCACTTTTGTCCGATAAGTTATTGATTTCAGTTGCTTTTCATATTGTCTTAAGGACTGTCTCCATTTAGCGATAGCAGCGCGCGCTTTTTTTTCTTTGTTCTGATTGGTCTCGGAGATAACATTACGTCAGTTTCTTATGTAATTTGTTCTCCGAGACCAATCAAAATAAATAAACAGATGGAGCGAGAGCTGTGCGCGCTGAGTTGAGACTGGCCTTTGTCAGTATTTTCTTTAAACTCGCTTCTGTATCGGCTTGTAAGACAAATATTACGCCCTGAGGCTCCAGCGGTTTTCGTCATTGTGTAAATAGACTTTCTTCGTTGCTTGGATGCGTGAATTTCTGCCCTTTGTGTGATGCCGTAAATGAGTCAACAGTTTTGTTCTTGTTTGAAGGTTACTGAGACTGTTGTGACCTTCACTTTTGATGGCTAACTTTGGTTTGCTTGGCTTTTATAACACAGGGAAACGAGAGAATGCGATGCGTCGATAAACCTTATATTATGACCTCCCACGATATGCTATTTGCGAGATGGTAGAATGCAGGGGTGCGGGGGTTATTCTCTTACGTGATATAAAATAGATTGCGTGATTGCGTGGAAGCGGATTTGATAAATTTCTCTTTTACTTCAGTAAAATATTCTTCATAAAAATTGTTCTTACATGAGCTTTTCCCCCGTTCAAACCCAAAGTTGTTCTTTTTTTATGTCTTATTCACCCTATTCATTCTAATCTTTTCTTATATATATTCTTCTATTGAGAATCTCTTTCTCCCTATAATTCCAGAATTACTTAATCTTGGATACACATACAGGACAACTATATAGGATAGTGTGAATAGATAATGGATTTTGAACATTTTTATCTCCCTAACCCAATTGAATATGACGACAACGATGGAAAACCAAAAAAATATTATTTCAATTTTATTTTATTTTATCACGGAACTCTTTAATCAATCTTCTTTCTTTTTTTCGCTGATTTTTTTGGTTTGCTTCTTTTATAGAAATTTATGTTTTGATGATTATGATTACAAGGGGGAAGTTTCACGGATAAACCAGTTAGCGACAGAAAAGTTTATAAGAATGTCTAGTGAAAAGGGTTGGGAACATGATAATTTTCATAGGAGAAAAGTTATTAAAAATAATTTTTAACAAATATTTTGCCTCGTGAATTTCTCGTTCTGCGCATCTAACATTTAAAATATTTAATTTTTCAGGTACTATATTTTGATGTTGTCAATTTCGTGCGATGAAAAATGAGTCGAGTTTCTTATAGCCAGAGGTTTTCCATTATGCATTGATAATCCTAAATGCATAAACAAATCCCAATTCGTGGTGTATCTCCTCAAAGAGAGACGAAAGAAACCGCGAAGTTGTTTTTATTGTTTTTGTTTTTCCTTTGGAGGGGGTCGATTAAACTTACGGTGCCCCAATTAAAAGGTGTCTGGTAGCAGAATGTTATTGTGGTTTTTTTAGTTTCTGAAATGACAAAATAAAATTTAGTGGAGATATCATAATCTTCACGTTTTCCAATAGAGATGTTGGGACGAACTTCTAAACTAATTTTCCACTGGGAAAGGGATTTTTTGGACCTATTTTTCCAGTGAGAAAGGGCATCACCAGGTCTGTGATAATGGGGTCTCTGAAACCACCAGTTTATTGCTCCCCTTGCCTCAGCAAGTGAAGTACAAGGTTGATGTAAATTTGCTACCATTGTCAGTGGTGATTTTCTGCATTTAAAAAAGAATGTAATTGATGTTCGTCTCGCCTTAAGGACAAATCGCAAAGGGGTACTTAAAGTTAGCCGCATTCACTGTTCTAGGTTTTTACAAAAGTTTCAAAACATAAGGCACACATCTTTTCTAACACCAATACAGCTATTATCCCGTTATCAAATTCATGATATCCGTTATCCTATGTATTGTCTAAGGAAACATTCCAAAAAGCCGGATTTTGACCACTAGTTATATTGTTAAAAATTGTTGAAGATTGTTAAAAACTGTTAAAAATTTCAAAACTATATAGTGGCAAACACCCGGTACATAGTCGGTGTAAGTCGATTTTCTATATCGTATACACCAACTGGGGGTAACGGGCTCTATATCATGAATTGATGAGAAAAATACCAACCTATTAAACCTACGCATTTGTGTAAGTTGACATAAAGATGCCGCCCCTATTCGACAACAAAAGAAGTTTCGAGTTAACAGTTTAATTTGCACTTTTAAAGTAATCAAGAATCATCCTTGCTCATCTGCGAGCAATCCCATTACATGATGCTGCGATAATCTTTCGAACGTGAATACTCAATACAAAATATATGACGCTACATACACAGTACGTAGTGTAAATGGAGAATTTTCAGGACAGTTATAGCAGGGCTATTTCATGTGTATTTGGTATTGGAACACATTATATGACGCTATATACAGTTCGTAGTGTAAAGAGAGAATTGTCAGGACAGTGTTTTGGTTGTATTGGTTGATATTGTGATTAGGAATGATTTGTTTTCGAAAATTCTTGCCTCTGTACCTCTAATTCGTAGCATAAATCAGTTTGTGTGCATTGCTTAAAATATTGTTAATATCTTAATGATGGATACAGAAGGTTCTCAAAAACTCAGTCAAAAACTTTGCGGGGTACCTTCTGTATCCGCCTCTGGAATCATACCCTTCAAAAAGAGAAATATTGCGACAAATATATGGAGCTGTTGTTAAGCAATCTCTTAGATTCAGATAAGAATCTTAGTAGTCAGTTGTAATTACCATATTCATATCAATTTGTTTGCTTTTCTTTTGGAGACAGAACGATGAATGGAGACTGACTGCGGCATCTGGGAAAGAGTTATTCTTTCACATCCTTAGATGAAAGTTAAAAATACCACTTTATCATCAAGTATGGCTGAGCTCTGAGCCATGGAAGTTTCTATATTTCGAATAATTTCCCAAGAAGGATTTTCTCAGAATTTTAAGTTAAATAAGATAGTCCCGAAGTGAAATAAATTGGAATTGTTAAAAGTTTGGGGTGGAGAGGGGTCATACTCAGGGGTAAATTTGTGTTTTGTGTTTTCCAGCATCAAATTAACGCTTTTCCAGGGGTAAGACTGATGTGCGGGGGTCTTTTTCAACACTTCTCACGCTGCCGGTTTGTTTACAAATGTTCTACTCTCCGCCTCGTTTTAATACTATTCGAAATATTGCATCATAGGTTTTGGAAAAGGTCTATTAATAGATCATTTTGTTGTGTATATTTCATTAAATATTTTCGGCTGTTTTTCCGCTAAAGTAATTGTCAAATGGTTGTTAATTTAGGTGGTAAAGTTGGAGTAAAGTTGCCAATTGAAGTGACGAAAGTTGCAGATAGTTGCTACTGTAGTTTACAGAACGATCTATTGAAAAGCAAATGACAAACTTTGGTGTTATCAAGTGGAAGCTAATTTCTGAGTTGAGTTGAGCATTTTAGTAGCTCTTCATTTAATTGGTTGATTTTGATTACGTTCTGATTACTGTTCTTTAGAAACAAAAATGCAAAGAATTCGAAGAAACCTTCTAATGTTCTTAGCCTTTTTGGTTTCAATCCTTCAATATTCTTAAAATGTTCTTAATTAAGTCTTTTTATTCATGTGTACATAATCGAAAATGAAAAAATGTTCTTATTTCTAAACTTTTGATTCTCTTGAAGCCTCCAAATGTTCTTAACATGTTCTAATTTTTTTCACCTCGAAGCCTTATGTTCTTATATACTTTGTTCTTATAAAAAAACGTGTACCACCAACTGTAGAAGATAATTAAAAAATGTACAACTCTTACTTAATTATTCACAATTAACTTCTTATGGTAAAGCTTTGTGATATGGGGCCAGAGAACCGTGGTCTTTTTTTTATTTGCGACATTTGCGAGCGTAATGCTAATGTGCTCTACAAAAGGTTTTAGTTTAACGATACGCTGGTTGGAGTCGAAGCACTGTGATTGATGAAGTATGTCAAAAAGAATCGAGTTCAGGAGACTTTTGAGACTTAACCATCATATTTTACCAAGTGACTGAACCTGGCTTAGATATCTAGGTTAGCAGCAATGATGTTTTTGAAGTCAAAATCTATCATAGTTTAATCATTAACATATTTGCTATTTCTTTAAAGGAACTTCATTATATAGAATCCACACAAGAGAAAATCATGAAGCTAGAATTATTGTATTGGTTATTCTCTTACTTGTTAACTGTATGCAACACATATACGTTCACGGACAAAAACAAATCATTTTTACACTATAAACAGTGGAATATGGACCAGTCCGGAACGTTCAGTTTCCGCTTCAAAACACTAAACACATACGGACTTATCTTATACAGCGATACTAGTCAGACGTCCGAATATACTGAAAGTTATATTGCAATGAAATTAATTTACGGACAGTTGCAGGTCACTGTCCAAATGGGAGCTGATGATTATAGGTCCAATCGGAAAGTGACCCTTGGTTCGAATCTTAACGATTTAGAATGGCATGAGGTTGAAATCGAGCGTGATTCGGACCACCCTCAAGTGACACACGTCCGGCTTGATAAAGAAGCACAAAGCTTATTCAACGATGGTGAACATGACCAGATGTTATTGAATTCCGGCCTTTTTTTTGGTGGCTTACCGCAGAAATTTGATAACATTGTGGACGGGAGCTGGGAACTAGAGCCAAGGTAATACCTGTTTGGCGTTTGCCATTTATTTTTTATTTCTCATTATTCTTGCTTTATTTTGTTTGCCAGCAGACACGTGACGTCATTCTAACATTCTTTCAACGTCCAAATAATGTTCTGATGTTGAAACAACATTTTTGGATGTTGAAACAACGTTTTTGGATGTTGAAACAACGTTCCCTGTCTGCTGAGATTCCATTTTCTAGAACTTTCGGTGCCGCTTCTCATTTGATCAGTGCCGAAATATAAGCTACCATTTTATTGCGTTTATTTGTCATTCTGGCCTTGTGATCAGCCTAAGGAAAAACACTCCCTGTTTTGCTTATGACGTTAAAACATTGTAAAGACGTTGACACAACATTGAAAAGACTTCTTTGTGTCTGCTGGGCAGTGGTATAATCTACCGAAAACATTTTAGTCAAATCTTAATAAAGTAAACCTAGCATTTTCAAAATCAAAATCTACATTTAAAGCTCTTTCTTTACTTGAAATATCTATGCTGGTATCGCATTTTCACAATTTTAAGAAAAGAGCTTTTTGTCGGTATGTATGAAGTATGATCGTAGATTAGGTTTTTAAAACGATGTCCTGACACACACACCGAATAAATGAGATGAGAGCGATAAGAGACACGAGGTTTCAGCAGAAATAATTATAGTTGAAGTTCTAATTGTTGTAATTACCGTACTGATAAGTCAATTCGATGATAACATTTGCAACGTAAATATTACGTTAAACATAAAACGTGATGCCAAAAGGAACTTTAAAGAGTAACCTTCCTTATAATATGTTATGAATAAATAAATTCTTCATATTATCTTATCGGACAAAATTATCTTATCGGACAAAATTTTATTCGGACACTTTTTGTCCGACTACTACTCTTGTCCGATAAATTATTCGATAAAATTACTTCGTCATCGTGAGGGTGGTGGGCGCAAAACATGAAACGAAATCATAACAGGATAACAATCAATAACAAGATATTGTATACTACGACATATATTACATCTTAATATACAATCATATTACATCATATTGAACAATAGCAAAATCTCATAATCTCATAACAAGGAATTGCTTTAAAATAAGATTAATTTTGAGCCATTGTTTATGTAGTCTCCGCCGAGCAATATTTTATTGATTTTTGTTTTTGATCTTATCTCCCCAATAAAATTAAACTGAATTTGCAAAAGAATATAGTCAGGATATTGTGTAGATAATGTAATCCATTTTTTGAAACCGAGTGAAATTCTGAATTATTTTCTAAGAAAAGATTCTCATGAAAGACAATTCATGAATTATTTTACCTCAAATGGGCTTTTCCCCCTCCTCCGTATCCCCCTTGTTGAGGATATAGGATATCCAGGGGGGGCCCGAAATTTTCAATATCCTAAGATATCCAAGGGGTTGGGGTTCAAAATTTTCAATATCCTAGGATATTCAGGGGGTAAGAATTTGAAGACCAAGGATATCCAGGGGGGGGTTGGTGTTAAGAAAAATTGACATCCTCAACAGTGAAGGGAATATGGATTTTTTCTGGAAAAGCGCAATATTGCTGAAACTTTTAGATGACAAACACAGATAACATCAAATACTGCGAACCTTCAGTTTCTTAGGTTTACCCTAATATTACGACGACAGATTACATTACGTAATCTTTTATACGGAAGCATCCTAAAAAGGGTTTGAATTGTGGCGCCGCATCCGATTACGTAATGGATATCATAAATAGATTCCAATGTGTTTTTCCAAATTATTTATTCCTCATTTTTTCTCTCTTTTTAGCAAATTTTTAAGAATGCGGAATCAAAAAAATTAACAGCCTTTTAAAAATTTTAATTTACGTTTTTAATTTTATTTCGTTTCTTTTTAACGTTTTCATTTTCTTAAAAATAACAACCGACTAAAATTACTACTAATCATTAACCCCAAAAGAGACAAAGAAAATCACAATCACGTGATCAAAATGGACCAACCAAGTCAAAGAAAATCACCCAAAATGAACCAATCAAAATTCAGGTATTAACACACTCGACTAACCATATTACCTAATTTCTATATGCTTATTTTGCTTTTTCTATTCAACTAAAGCAGGCTAGTGGGTTGCGTTGAAGAAGTCAAATACAAATCAGGGGCTAATGAGACTTACTCTAAAGCTCAGCTTTTAGCCTCTGACCAAGTGAAACCAGGCTGCATGGATGCTTGTGCGGAAAATGTTTGCCCGAATGGTGGCAAGTGTATTAACTACTTCACAGAATACCGATGCGATTGCATTGGCACTGGATTCACTGGACCAACTTGTCAGAAAGGTGAATGTCAAAGTTTCCATATGATCTCCATGACTACCGTCTCTATAATGACAGTCTCTATAAAAGTCATATGCTAGAAAGACATTTTGACGGAGAGTGTTGACTTCCATATAAGGAATATGAGTGAAAGCAACACTCTCCGTCAATTGTATGAGTACCTTTTGGATCCGCCACTGTATTCATCCTTGCTACAATTAAACCTTGCGCCAAAACCACGCACTCCTACAGTCAATTCCTTTCGCCAACATGCTAAGCTTTGCATGGATACATTAAAGCATATGATATTACGGGCTGGGCTAATGTGATCGTTCGCTCGTTCATTCGTTGTTTGTTAGTTTTCCGTCCAATCTGTTCATTCATTTATTCATGCATTCATTCAAGTTTTTAACCTATGAATGAATTGCTTCGTTTGTTTCAGAGGCTGATATCATATCATTCGACGGTAACACTAGACTGGAAATCGACGTTCCGCCTAGCCTGAGATCTACCACAAACAATCAGATAGCATTACGCTTCAAGACAAGAGAGTCTAATGGGCTCATAATGGCAGCTTGGTCTAAAAACGATCATTTGATGATTGAACTCAAGAACACGATAATCCAATTGAGTATTGATCTGGGCGGAGGTTTGTATAGAAGTTTTTCGTAGTAAAGTCTCTTAAACGGGTTTGGAAAACAAACGGCTTCAAGACTTGTTTCTCTCTATCTCGAAATTTTTATTTTCTGGTGACAAGAAGAGACGGCTACAGAAGGTACTCGAAAATGTTGACGAAAAAAGATAACTTTCAAATGAGTAATATATTCCTCGCCACGGAAAGTCATGTGATATACCTTCCAACCAATAAGATTTTCACCTCATTTCGAGGGGAAAACAAACACTAGGGTTTAACTCACTAAAAGATTTTGTTTACTGAAAACACATAATTAATCTTATCTTATCTTAGGAATATATAAACAAACATCACTCTCCGTGATGACAAAAAAAGTTTAAAGAATAGAAATTAGGGTTGTATCATGTTAAATATTTTTGTTTATGTAGGTTACCACGTGTTTAGAGTGAACGACCAATCGTTCAGTGATGGCGAATGGCATTTCATACAAATCACACGAAAAGGACGTGAAGTTTACCTTGCCGTCGATGGAGAGTAAGTATTTGTGTATCCTAGATTATCAACCTTTATAATGTTGGACAAAGTCATTAGACTTTTTCTTTCTTACCTCCATCTAGCCTAAATCTGTCGACCTCTAAAATGTTGGCCAAGGTTGATGTAAATATGGTCAGCTATTACTTCCATATGCCAACAGACCACTTGAACAAAACATTGAGTTGGGTTAAGAGGGCAGTTATACGTCTACAAACTTATGTCCGACGTTCTATACCTTATCGGACATAATAATGTCCGACAAAAGTGACAAAATTCTATCCGAAGAATAATTTAGTCCGAAGGAAAAAAGTCCCGAAAAAGGTTTTTAGGCTAAAACTTGCGTTCTTTTGGACAAAAGTGACGAAAATGTTTGTGGGTGACGAAAATTATGTCCGTCGAATAATTTAGTCCAACGAAAAATTAGTCCGACATTGTTTTTGTCCGATAAGCTAATCAATCCACTGGATAACCTTTTTCTAGGAGAGCTAGTGTCCATTTTTGACAACAAATCCCCCTTGCTATTTTTCCACCTGTTCATTTCGTTCCATAAAAACGGAAACAACATTGAACAGGCAAAAGGCGGACATCACGAGATTTGTCCTGTTTTTAAGGGCATTTCGGGGTTTCGACAAAAAATAACGGGAAAACGGTATTACGACTGCCTAAAAACGAATACGATATTCCGGTATAATTTTAAGAACTTTCAACGATATTTTCGCGGCATTTTGTCAAAAAAAATTTAACGGAATTTCGAGATCAATACTGTGTTAAAACAGTTAAAAATGGCTGTCTTATTTATTTTTATTTAATTTGATTATGATTTTTAGGGACGAATAGCCATTGTAAAATATTGATGTGCCTGCAATACAGATAATAAAAAAATAATAAAGTATTTTAAGAACACTTTGAAGTCACATTTTCGGTTAAAGTCGGTCACATTGGTATTAATGATAAGACGTTAATTTTCAGGTACTTTGTGGATCGTTCTACTAGCGGTCAATTCAGTAAATTCGATTTACGAGAGAAACTTTATATTGGTGGCCACCCAGATGTGAAGGGTTTAGATGAAATCAATAGTAATAGCGGAACAAATTTCAAAGGCTGCATACAACAAGTCTATTTTAATGATGTAAGTATTAATACACTCTTTTCCGTTTCCAAAAGAATAATGACGTCATGCTTATTCCGGAGCCTTTTCCCAAATCTTTTTTTCAGGTCCTAATTACTCAAAATTACTTCATCTCTAACCATAAATCTCTCTCATAAAGGTTTTTTAATGTCTCACCTATGACACTTTTAACAGCACAAAAATTCCGATCAACTATCTTCAAACATTACTTTCCAGATACAACCTCCTTCCACTAACCCCATTAATTATATAGCGGAAAAGGGCCTATTAAGGCCAACCACTCAAAATTTACAAATTCTTCTCAAGCCTTTCTTGGAGTTATTAGCGAGTTTCCGCAGATAAATCAGACGATTTATCATATGTAGATTGTAAAGATCCATTTAATTTTCTTTAAACCTTACAGACATTTTCCCTTTTTTTCTCTTAAAATTATCGAGATTGTGAATCGACAAAATTTGCTCTCCAAGCCTCGCACGTTCGGTAATTTTATAACTGTTCTGCATAATGTATTTTCGTTCTGTATTTTATTTAGCTGAATATCATTTACAAGGTGTTACACACAATCAGTCCTGCTTATTTCTTGAACGGGACAAAAATTACAAATTGCAGTGTGACCAAGGCCAAAAAGATTGTCGTTAGAGGAAATGAAGGTAAGTGCAACCATGGATTCTTTTATTTCATAGGCCTTTATCATTCACGTCACTCAGTGAAACATGGGAAATACTTTATTGCATGCATGAAAATTTCGTTGTTCGCGAAATTAGAATGTCGCAAAACGTATTTTCGGAGCTCGACCACGACATCAAAATGCCGCGAAATATATGTTTTGGCATAAAACCGCGAATTTTGGGGAATTAGTTCAAAAATTATACTAAAAACACAGCGAACTTGTTATCATGATGCGAGGGACAAATGAAAAGGCCAGACTTACCAAGAGGTTGTGGACCTTGTACTTGTATAAAGTTTTCTGTAGTAAAGGCTCTTAAACGAGTTTGGAGAACGGATCATCGAGACAAAAATTTGTCTCTTTTATCCAAGCCATTTTTAGAGACTTTGGTACTAAAGAACGGTGTGGTCTCAAATTTAGAAGATGGATTATATTCTAGGTGTTAGAAAATCTGGCCAATCGTTGATAAGAAACCTGATATCTTTAAAAATATGCAAACAGAAAGCGTGCGACTTAGTTTTAGACTTTGAACCTTCAATCACGGTCAAAAGATCCGTAGACTTTTAGAAAGTTCTCCTTCCTACAAGGATATTGTAAATAAGGTTGATGTAAATAAGGCAAATTCCAAGAGACCACTTTCAAAAGCATTGGGTGGGTTGGGAGGACAGTAATTATACTGTGTTTTTTTGCTATTTAAAAAAGGTTTACAATCTTTTGTCCGAAGTTGTTGCAACAAAGCCACGTGGAGCTCTATTGCATCCGCAAATCAAGCCATGAATGATCACGTGTACTCCATTTCGGGTGGAGCTTTAACAATGATAGATTTTATCTTTTAATATCTTAATTATAGTCATTACAAAGGCGTCATTATAGTGCCTTTTATAAAAAGAAGTTTGGTTAATTTCATTAATAGCACCTACTAAGGTCTGTTGCAAAAAGATTGTCAGTAAAAATGGCTCCCGTGTAGAAACCAGGATGATACAAAAGAAACAAAAAAATAAATAAGTGATGCTATCCTGGTTTCTACATGGGAGCTATTTTTACTGACAATCTTCTTGCAACAGGCTCTAATTAAGATATGATTCAAACATTTTGAGTTAAAATTCATTTCAGTCAACAGCGAGATTAATAATTGCTAATTCTAATCCCTTTTATGTCACAAAGTTTTATACTTGTTGTTGGTAAAGAACAAAATTTTGAAGAACCTTTTTAAAACAACCTTTGCTTTCCTCAGCAAGCACGGGACGTTGTTTTGACGTCCAAACAACATTGTTTCAACATCAGAACGTTAATTAGACTGTTGGGTTGTTACCAAGATTTTATAGCGATTGAAAAGATGGAGATGGAAACATGCCCTAGAGTGTTGTTTTTGACTTTCAAATAACGGTGTATAGACGTTGAAACAACGTTGCATCTGCTCAAGTCTAACCTTGAAAGTGGATTACACAATTGGGCTTTTCCAGAAAGAATTCACACCACAGCTGTTGAGGATATAGAATATAAGGGGTTTGAAATTTTCAATATCCTAGTATATCCAGGGGGTAAGATTTTGAAGACCAAGGATATCCAGGGGGTAAGAATCTGAAGACCAAGGATATCCAGGGGGTGGGGGTTCAAAATTTTCAATATCCTAGGATATCCAGGGGGTAAGATTTTGAAGACCAAGGATATCCAGAGGGTAAGAATCTGAAGACCAAGGATATCCAGGGGGTGTGGGTTCAAAATTTTCAATATCCTAGCATATCTAGTGGGTCAAGAATTTGAGAACCAAGGAATTCCAGGGGGTTCAAAACTTTCGGCACGGATATTCAGGGGGTTGGTGTTAAGAAAAATCGACATCCTCAACAGATGGAATAAGCCCATTGTTAAACAAACATCTTATGATGACGTCATGATAATGTTAGATAAGGGGTGACAAAGACAGGCCTGTCTATAATATTAAAAAACTAAATTAACTGAAAAAAATTTGTCCCCTTCTTTCAGATAACAAAATTAGCGAAAGTGCGAAACCAAACGAAGAAAAATCACCGACAGCTTCATCAAAATCTAAGGTAAAAACACGTGTTTCATTTTGATTAGGTGCTTTGCATAATGGGTTTTACATTTTGCAAAGTCCTTTCTTTACCTGCTAAAGTATTAAGGTTTTTGAATAAAACTGTACGAAGTCTGAATTGCTGGATGTGTGCAAGGTTATATGAAACGTAAGGGGGGGGGGGGGAGGGGGTCACTCGATTTAAAAACGACGGTACGTGTGGCGAAAAATTAGACCTTCAAATTCGGACCAACATTTGTTCCCACCAAAATTATTAGTAACCCTGAGGTATCACCCAAAGTCAAATGACGTCACGTAGTGATGATGTTTTCCGAACATCACAATGTGTTTTTTCTTTGTTTTTTAGATATCGAAGAAACACTCAGACGACGGAAACAAAACATTAAGTAAGAATTCAGTGACTTGGATTGTGGTTGGCTTAGTATGTGGAACACTGGTATTGATTGTTACCGTGTTGGTGGTCGTGCACAACCTCAAGCACCGGTATAGCGGGGTATTCTTATCTTCGCATGTGAAAGAGCAGTATCAGAAACAATTAACGCCCGATGGTGCAGGAACGCTATTGTTTCAACCCAGAAATGGAGCAGGGCGTATTGTGATAGAACCGCATCTAGTGTAGACGTGAAAACACCCTAACGCCTTTTACGGATGGGCGGTTGTTTCCTTTGATGGAAAAATGAAGAGTGGATAAATAGCCAGTATGAAAACTGGATACCTTTTTCACTAAAATCACACCATCTGAGTTGACTGATAAATTTTCATGCTAATTGGAGATTTAGACAAGAGGTTTTATTGAAAACCTTTACGGCGTACTTATTGCATATGTTTAGCTTGGCTTAAATGTGACATGGGTTATACTCACCACTTGCAGCTTTTAAATCACTACCTATTCAGTACCACTGGTGGTCTTACAGAGGGTATGGAGCTGCCAAATTGAGCCCATTAAACTTTTCCGTAGTAAAGTCTCTTAAACGAGCTTGGAGAACAAAGCATCGAGACAACAATTAGTCTATTTTATTCAAGCAATTTTTAGAGACTTTCGTACTAAAGAACGACATGGTCTCAATTTGGCAGATGAATTATATGTACAGATGTACACAGAAAAACAATAGCAATCTAATGTCACTTTCTTTTAAACCATGGATGCAAAAACGGACCCAAATCCCAGCAGTTGTTTTAACGCCCAAAAAATGTTGTTTCGACGTTTGCACGTTATTTGTACGTGGAAACAATGTATTTGCTGGGATAATATATTGGACAGAAAAATATGAAACATTACATGTCATCATAAAATGAAAGGCTGCAAAATATTTATCTGGTTATAATTCGGTGATGGTTTAACACGACATTATATTTCGTTGGAGATTTTCTTTTCCGTTGGAGTTCGGACTTTTAAACTGGTAAAATCGGTTGCGACAGCAACAAGGAAGAAGTATTCGTGAATTTATTTGGAATAGACCTTTTCATAAATTACATTGTGAACAACTACTGTCTTGTTTTGAATTGAGCTCTATGGTAACCGAATCCCAAGGGAGCTTATCAAAACTTGACTCCATTGATAGATGTGTCAATTTTTGAGTCTCTTGAGACATAATCACCTTGGTAATTGTATGAAAACAAGGCAGTCGTTGTTCGTGACGTAATTTATGAAAAAAGTCTAATAACACGAAATTCGTATAATTTGAAAATTTATTTTTTTGCTTAAATTTACGTGGACATTGAACTCAACGAGCTAATTTATTTTCTTGATGATTAAATTTTCGCGAAAATGGCAACAACAAAAGATATTGTGAAGACGTGAAATTTGACCTCCGGTAACTTGATTTTCTCTTATATTAATTTCCGTAAAGTAGTCACTTCTGTATATATTTTGTAGTTGCACGAATTGTGAGATACAGATACATTATACTTTGCTTTGACAACATACTAGTGCATTGGAACATAAGTTATTAATAATTGGGTCTTTACCTCATTTAATTATAAAAATAATTATAGAAGTTTTTAAAGGGATAGTTCGGTTAAAATTGAGTTTTTTTAAACTCGTTTTTTTAATCATGAACGAACTAGATGAGAAAAGCTGATTTATGCAGACAATTTTAAAGTTTTTTTCATCAGAACCCAAGAAGAACCTTTGGGGCTATGAAGGTTTACTCCCCCTGTTTTAAACTACGACTGTCTTTGCTATTTGTGGCTCTTTTTGCCATTTTTACGATTTTCAGACGAAAAAGATCTATAT